>JAODAL010071754.1:0-15399 GCA_025379985.1 Phyllomedusa bahiana
CAGGGCTTTTTAACCTGCGTGTTAATAGATGACGGACGCCACCCGGGCTCTCCCCACCCCACTGTAACTCCGGCCCTGGGTCATGTGTGCCCAGGACAGGTATAGTCAATGTCCAGTGAAACAAAAAATGGTGGTTGAAAGACCCTTTTTCCGGCACTTTTTAAATGTGGGGGTTCATGCAGGTTTGGGCTCATGCTGTGGCCCAGGACAGGAATTCAATGTCCAGTTCAAGTAAGATAAAGGCTCAAATCATACTGCCTTCGGGCACTTTTAAATTTTGTGGGTGATGCAGGTTTAAGGTTCGGGCTGTGGTACAAGACAGGGATAGTGAATGGTGTGTGTTTTTTTTCTTCTGTGGCTTTTATAACCTAAGTTTTGTTGCCTAAGATGTAGCACGTATCCATTTGAACTTTTTGTGGATGTTAATTTCAGCTTCTCCGGGCTTTGTTTGGGTGTAATAATAAAAGTGTTGTTGCTCTCCCATAGACTTTAATGGTCATCGCTCATAATCGACGCTCACTATCGAAAAACCTTATCGATAGCGGCCGACTATCGACTACCGATCGATCTTGATAGCCAACGCAATCGCTCAACACTACTGCTAACTATTCATTTAATAAAAGAGTTAATATGACGTTCTCAGTGCATGCACACAGAGCCTACAGCATCCACAGCACACTGAGCAGAAAGCTGTGAGACTGTTTAACTGTTGTTGCAGCTTATCGCGTTTTCCTTCTCCATAATACATCTAAGGCTATGTTCACACGGTGTATTTGCAGGGCGTAATTACCCCATGTGGACGGGGGCGGGGGGGGGGGGGAGCTGGTTGCGGGAGCAGGGGGCCGGCACCTTACCGGCCCATAGACTTTCATTACGCCGCTGGTAATTCACATGTCACTTATCTCCCCCCTCGCGTATTCGCCGAGCAGCGAGAGGAGACGTAATCCATAGTTCTCTATGAGAACTGTGGATTACCGTAATGACTGGGACGTATTCCTGACGTAATTTGCGCACTCCGGCACATAATTACGGACTGAAATAAGTCCCATTTTAAGATGTGTGAACATAGCCTTAGGGTATGTCTACATGACATGATTTACAGTTGTTTTTTGACGTAGATTCGAATTTTGAAAACTGTAAAACCATTCCCATAGCAGGGGCGTTGCTAGACTCCTAAAATATCTCTGTGTTAAGTTTTGCTCAGCAGGGTGGGGTTCACACAATATTTTTTATGCTACATTCTGAACTGCTGAATGTATTTTTACAGAGATAAAAACCTATGTTTCTGTCGCTAATTTTCTGCAAATTTCACATAGAACCTGTCCATCACCTCAGCAGTGCATTGTAAAATAAAAGTCAGCACTGACCAAATTGCCTTTTTAAAACCACTCATTTATGTATAATACCTCTAAACAATACAGTTCCCAAATCATACACCTATGCATGGAGCAGATATACCACACATATTATCGTGTTACTAAAACAAATCCCACAACTTCCAGACAATAAATTCCAATTCTACCACTACCTAGGGTCTAAATAATGTTGCCAGACCATGAACACATACAAGCACCACATAGTGACTACAGGTGCTTTCACACACAGTTGTGTTTTTGGTGCATTTTTTTTTTATGCATTTTTTGGATGTTAATTTTGTGCGGGAATGTACAGCATTAATTGCTGTGTCGTTCTACACAAAAAAAAAATGCATCCGAAAAATGCATCAAAAATGCACCTGCGCTTTTCGGATGCGTTTTTTGTGCAGAAAGACAAAGCAATTAATGCTGTTCATTTCTGCACAAAAAAATGCATCAAAAATGCACCAAAAAACGCACTGTGTGAAAGCACCCTACCAGTTGCTCACACGCTCTGCAGATGTATAAGTGATTACAGTGTACTTACAGCCAATGACTCCCAGGTGATGTCTTTTTTGATTGGAACGCCCGTTTTCCCCTTGTTTTTTTTTCCTTTCAGCCCTGACTGCCATGATAACTTCTCCCGGCCACGGCCACACACATCTTAGAATCTTTACTTTTCTAACAGCTCCTTATCCCTTCCCTATTTCTGTACAAACTATTTCTGTATGGTCATAATATTTGTAGTGTTTATATTAAATAAGTATATAGGCTCCCCATTAAGTAGGTAGGCATATAGGCCCACGTGGTCAGTAGGTAGGTATAAGTCCCCTCTTAGGTAAGTATTTAGGTCCCCTCCTTAGTTAGGTAGATATATAGGTCCCCTACTTAGGTAGGTAGCTATATATAAGTATAATAAAAACATTGTGTCCAGCAAAGAATCCATAAATGTAAAACATCACATTTATTTAAATTCCACAATTAAAAAGGTGTTCATGACATCTCCAAAAACAATAAAAAGCAGACGTGTTTTGAGTAACTCGCTCTTAATAGTTGCAACTGTATATAACACCCCTCAGTTAGGTAGCTGTATATAATGCCCCTCAGATAGCTGTATATAATACTCCTCAGGTAGGTAGCTGTACATAATGTCCCTCAATTAGGTAGCTGTATATATTGCCCCTCCTTAGTAATGTATCTCTATAGAATGAAAAAAATAATAGCACTCACCTCACCTCGTCCCCCCACCGAGTGCCTTCTTCTTCTGCCTGGCACTGGCGACGTGACTCCTAGGCTGCACAGCCCAGGCATAGTGACTAGGCTGTGCGGCCTAGGAGAGGCAGTGGCACGATGAAGTCACTTCATTGCACCGCTGCCCAGTTTACTGTTGCAGCGTGCAACAGTAGTTATCAACTATATGCGTGTCCCGAGGATGTGCATACAGTTGAGGAGGCTCGCCAGTGTTCTAGCCTGAGCCAGACTCGGGCATCAGCCATTTTTGTCTGGAGCATGTTCCCCAGATAAAACGGTCTAGCGACACCACTGCCCCACGGACTTCATCAGAAAATCTGAGCTGTAGTTTACACATCTCAGATTTTCTGAGGTCAGATTTTCAAACTGACATTTTTTCAAAAAACTTATAATATGTTCAATAATCCACCGATATTTTATTCAGAAAACAGTGCAAAATTGAGTATTCAAATCAATGGGATGGCAGAATCCGAAAACTGCGCAAAAAAACCCAAAACCCGTGTGTAAAATACTGTTCAAGCACTCGGCGGATTCTTAATTAGAATCTTAAAAATATTTGTCATTTGATGTGTGGACTCAGTCTTACATTGCTACTAATATACAGTGTCGAGCCACATTATTATGACTTCCTACTTTTAATGTGAGCTGGTTTGGTGGGCATAAAAGATGTGTGATCGGCTGTCTGCACACATAGCCCTCATTGTTCTCATGAGTAAAAGGGGAAATATATTAGATTTGTAGTTATTGGCTTTCTCGCAAAGGGTGGCAGTATTTCTGAAACTGTTTAGTTTGTAAACATGCAACTGAGGTGAAAGTGTATCATGAGTGGACAAAAGGCACCATTGCAAATATGCACCGCTGTGTCTGTATGACAGATGGTCATTTCCCCCCTGCTAACAAAGTTGCATATTATCCTATCCATCATCACATCATAGATATTTTTTTCTTTTTTGATATCCTTTCATGTTCTGTATACAATTATACATTGTATTCTGGTTATTATGTTTTTGATTTTATTTAATTTTATTTATTTGTTTTTTCTAGGAGCCATTTATTTATAAATGATATAAAGTGTATGGGCTGCTTTGGGGACTGTTTTGTTTCCTTAGATTTTTCTCTTCTTTACCCAATAAATATTTCTCTGTGGGACATATAAAAATATTTTTGCGCTATAGGTGTTTTTTTCCGCTACCTATTCATGTATGGGGATTCATGATTATTCTGGCTGTTTTTGCCTTTAAGGATTTACATTTTTCTAAGCTGGTTTTAGCTGTATTTGCTTTTGATCAATAAAGTCACTCCTAGCGTGTCTAGCTGTTGTCTGTACTGAACAAAGTGGTTACTCTAATATTAGCTGGTATTCATAAAACAGTGGTCACTCAAGTTACAATGGCCTCAGGTTACAATATTTGTAGTATATAATGATCTTTTTTGGGACATTGCATGTTGAAACCACACTGCTGAATGTGACTCATGATAGGCTGGAAGATCCAACCAATTATCATGAAAATTCCTTGTAAAAACATCAGTATTACGAACCCCAAAATTTCTAAAAAGAAGTCTAGTAATGCCTCCCTACAGTACTGTACTGCTCCTTACATGTACCAGAATTAGCTGCTCACTTGGACCCCAGGTAAGGGTAATTCATTTTCCTTTTTCTGTATAAATACACAAAGATAAAAATTCATGACCCAAAGAAAACTCTAATCCTAAAAATAGAAAGTGACTTCCAGCAGCTCTATCTGACTAATATATTTAAGGAATTGGTTTATTTGTATTAATATTTGTTTTTCTTTATTTTTATAATGTTAGGGGGACATATTGGGGGCTTAAAAAACTAATTACCCGTTTCCCATCGAGTTTGGTTTCATATACAATAGTTTTCAACATACAACGGTCATCCTGGAGCAAATTTAATATTGTAAGTTAAAGAAATACTTAAAGGGGTAAAGACAGCAGGACGATTTCCATGTTAAGTGAAAGGGCCTTTTTATTTCCTATTTTTACAGCCCTTGTCAAGTAATTCAGCTTGAAGCGGAGGAGCGGTCAGAATAGTTAGCAAAAAAAAACCTGCCTTTGGAGATCCAAGCTTCATTATGCTTCAGTCTCGCTTTCTTAAAGGCAACCTGTCACATAGATTATGCCCTCCTTGCTGAGGGCAGCACAAGCTAGTATCAGACCTGCTGTTCCCAGCACTGTACCCCTTGTTCTGTAAGATGCAGCAGTTTTAGAGCATTTACCCCTCAAATCTTATTCATGAGCAGGTGTTAACTCCACCCACCAAAGGCTAGCTCCGCCCACTGACAGTTATTCACATGTTTCTATCTATTCAAAGTAATAGGTTTGTCAGTTGAGGTGGGCGGGGCTAGCATCAGGTGGGCAGGGTTTGAAAAAAACATACACTCTTAAGGACTCATCGAATGACTCTTCTGGCTGAAAACTGCAGATTTGAGCATTAAATACATGAATAAGAGACACAGCACTGGAAACAGCATGCCTGACACTACCTTATTTTGTCCTCAGCCAGGGGGGCAAAAACTGTGTGACAGGTTCTCTTTAAAGAGGGGAAAAAAAAAATTTTTAAAATGAAAATTTTTAATGAAAACCCGTTTATATGGGTGCCAAACCAAAATTTTAAAATGCCCTTTACACGCCAGGTTTGGGGCAGGGGGCCCACCCCTTTAAACAAGTCAAAAAAAAACCCCAATTTTTTTAAAACCCTGAACCAATGTATAAGGACCCGGATTTTTGGGGCGCTTCAAAAACCCCAAAGGGGCATCCAGGAGTGGGGTCATTTGACGGGTGGGGGCAACGGAAAAAAACAAAATAGACCACGTTTAATGGTTAAAAACATAAGAAGAAAATTTTGCCCGAGCCAGGTAAAGGGAAATTTTTTGGATTAGGGGTCACAGAAAAAAATTCCCTCGGGAAACAATTAATATCTATAGGGAAATTGGGAACCCAACAAACCAGCCCCACTGAAAAAAACCCTAAAAAAATTTCCAAAAACTCCTAAAAATAACTTTTAAAAAAATACCCAAAAAAATACAAATTTTTTTAATCTCAAGTCTATCTAAATTTTAAAAATATAAATTAAAATTTTAATATAATATATATACACACTGTCCCTACTATTTTCCCTACAAAACCTAAAATAGACCAATAATCTCCCGAAAAGGAGGGGCCAAAAGCCCTTCCCCACCCTATTAAAAATTTTACTTTGTGTCCCCCTATCAACCCCCCAAAAAAATTAACACATAAAAATTTCTGTAAATTTGGTTTAAAGAATTTTCATTTTTAAAAACCCAAACAATTAAATCGCTATTTCCGTAAACCCCCAAATAAAGTACCAAAATTTCACATTCCACCGATTAAAACCACTGCAATTTTTCTCTTTCAATTATGGGAAAAATATCAATATAAATCGCCCGGTAAAGGGGGAAAAATTAAAATACATTTTATCCAACATAAATTTCAAGATACATAAAACCTTTATCCTCAAACCGTTTCCCCCCCCCCATTTTATGGGGTTCATCAGGAGGATCCCCCTGGGGGAAAACGTAAAATTTGACTAAAAATATAATTCCCTTGATATTTTGATGTTACTATTCCTGAACCCATTTTTAAAAAGGCCCCAAATGACCGTTTTTTTAAACCCCCCTCGGGGGCTCACCACTCGCGTTTTTCAAAACCTATTTGCCTTTTGCCGCCGGGGGTTAGGCAAGCGTTATGGCAACCAGCGCCGTTCGGAGCCCGCGCAAAAAGCCCCCGGTTTAACCCCGGCATTTTTCAATTTCGCTATTTTCCCGGCACCCCTGGAAAAGAGGGGCCACCATGAAAATCAAAACGCCTTCCGCGCGTGCGCCCAAAAGGGCTCGGCTTCACATATCAACGGGCGAAAGCCCCGGCATAATCACGGGCCCCAAAAACATCGGGCGCACCCCCAAACCCAACGCGTTTTCCCCCCTCAGACTCTCCCAACACATACATCTCAACGATTTGTATGGGGCAAAAATTCCCCAAACCTTCCCCTTTTTCACCCAAAGGGGTTTATTGCAGCCAACACCACAACCAAAACCCTAAAAACCCTCAGGGGCACGCAGATCCCAGGTTTCACACCCAAATCAACCCCCAAAAAATAGAAAAAAGGCCCCTCCCTATCACAAGGGGTAAACAGCATACCAGCCTAAATATTTTTAAAATAAAACATCTTGGGGTTCAGATAATAAAACTTTCATTTATACCACCCTTAATTTTCCCTCTTTGGGGCCCAAATATACCCAAAAGAAGATCTAAAAAGGGGGAAATACCCAATGGGACACAAAAAAAACCATCATTTAAAAAAATAATCAATACAGATGAATACAAAGATAAAAAATTTTGGGGAAACCAAAATATAAAAAAATCCCTGAATAAAATAATTTTAATTATGGGCTTTTCCCTGCCCAAAAAAACCCCTTTTTCTATCCTTATGAGCCTACAGGAAAAACCAAAGACACGTTAAATAAACGAAACCCGGGAGTTTTCTAATAAAACAGCCAAAATATAGAAGTTTTTAAAGGACCCTTTTGGGCCTGTATCTTTTCTTTTAAAAAGGGGTCCACTCTGTTTCCCCCTTAAAAATTCTTTTAATTTTTTCAAGATTTCCTTTGTTAATGGGGTTTTATTTTTTCCCATACCCCCAGAAACTTCAGGCCCAGGTTTTCCTCCCTCATGTTCCACCCAGATATCCCCGGCAAGAGGGGGTTCACGCCCTAGTCGCACATCCCCAAATTGTTCCCCTTTTATGGGGTTTTTTTTAAACGGGCCCGGGTCGCCCTCCCTAAAAAATTTTTTTTGGCCACAGCTACAATTTACAGAATAAACAATTTCCTTGGTACACCCAATTTCATAAAGTCACAATCGCATAGATCTTCCCTGTCCCCGGGAACTCTTAAAACCCTTTAGTCTGACAGATATTTTTTGGCAAAATGTTACATCTTCCAAAACTAAAAATTCCCAACTTTTTAACGTTCAACCATGTCCCCCTTTTGGTTTTGGTGAAAAAAATTGGGCTGTGAATCAGTCTGTCCCTCAATGACCTTCCTTTTCTAAAAAGTCATTTTGAGGATTTTAGAGAACATTCCCCCTTTGAAATTTTTTCACAATGCAATATACCCCCAAATCCTTTTCCCCCAAGATCTTTAAAAAAAAATCTTGTTTCGGTTGTCAAATGGCCCCATTATCCCAAAAAAAGGGTTTCCTTTCCCCTCTCTTGGTCCCCCCCGGGTTCAAAAGGTTGGGTTTCCGCCCTCCTAAAAATGCGTTTTTTAAATTTCAGGCCTTTCCCAATTTCTGAAGGGAGGGGTATCCCCTTTTTCCCGGAATCTATCCTTTAGGCATTTGCCTGTTTTGGTTTAAAAAACCTTTTTTTCTGGAGCCGTTTTTTAAAGTAACGTAGGAATTTACCCCTTTTGGGTTACCTCCTTTTAGCTTTTTTAGGGTGAAATGAATCCCACAGGAGGCTATTAAACAGCCGTCCCCTTCCCATTTGGTTTCCCAATTTTTTATTAACCCCCAAAACATCCCCTGAAAACCAAAATCCAAAAAAACTATTTCTGACATAAAAAATCTCAAAATTTAAAAATTTAACCCAATCCGTTGTGTTTAACCCCGGAAGAATTCTCTAAACGACGCCTCCGTGCCCCGCGCGTCCCAGCGGTGCTGGGTTTCAAGGGGCTCCTTTGGGCCAAGCGCTGCGCAGTACGACTTGAGATGCCGAGTTTTAAACGGGGCTTTTTCGGCTGAACGCGCTGGTTGCCAAAAACCTGCCTAAAAAGCCGGCGCAGCGCATAGCGTTTTGAAGACGCCGAGGTGAGCACACCCGAGGAAAGGTAAAAAAGCGGGTCATTTGGGGCCTATTTAAGTGGGATACAGGGCATAGTAAAATCACATATCGCGGAGACACTACTTGAGGGCAGTGTGACGTCCCCTAGGAATCCCCCCTGAAAGAACCCCATAAAAATGGGGGGGGGAAACCGTCGAGGAAAAGGTTTTTTTGTATCTTTTAAATGATGTTGGAAAAATTAACTTTTGTTCCCCTTTCACGACATATATATAAAAATATTTACCCATAAAGAAAGAGAAAAATTGCAGTGTTCATTTCGGTGGACTGTGAGCCTTTGAGTACTTTATTTGGGACTCTACAGGAATAGCGATAATTGTGTTTGGATTTTGAACTGATATATCTTTAAACATTGCACAGAAATATATATATGTTAATGTTTCTGGTGGTTGATAGGGACACAAAGTAATTTAATAGGGTGAGCCTACAAAGACTAGGCCGTCCTTATCGGGATGATTACTTGGTCTATTTGAGGATAAGTGTAGGGAAAATAGATAGGGACAGTGTGTATTTGTATATATATAAAAATTGAGATAGACTTGAGATACGTAATTGTATTTTTATGGGTATATATTAAAAGTTATATTTTAGAGTTTGGATTTGTTTAGGATTTTTTTCAGTGACTGGTTTGTTGTTCCAAATCCATATAGATATTAATTGTTCCTGAGGGAATTTTTTCTGTGACATAATCCAAATTTCCCTGACCTGGCTCAGACACATTCTCTGACTACTCCGTTTTTAACCATTAAACTGAGTCAGATTACGTCTTACCTGTTGACTTCCACCAGTCAGTGACTACTCCATGGATGCAACTTGGGGATATGAAGCGCTAAAATCCAGATCCTTATACATTGGTTCAGGTATAAAAATCTGCTATTACTTAGACTCTGTTTAATGGAGTGACCCGTGCCAAGCCTAACTGTGTAGGCACATTTACTTGGTAGGCACCATATAAACTGTTACACTAAATTTAATCATAAAGTTTTGTCTCTTTAAAGAGAACCTGTCACCCAGTTTTTTTTCAGTGACAAATTTGGATTATGACCAGAAGAGCAAAGCCAAACTGAGGATCAGTCGGTGAAGGGTCAAATAAGATCCAGGATCAGTACCAGGAAATCAAACAAAGACTAACCAGAAGTGTGGTCAAAGAAGACAAGTCAAACACACTAAGTATATAGAGCAGCACACCAGATAGAAGCAAGGCACAATAATTGGCAGGGAAGGAGTGGATGCAACAGGTTTAAAATAATGAGCCCATCTCAATGACTGGTATGCTGATCAAGCCGAAAATAAGCTTCTCAATCAGTCTTGTAGATTGCCTGCTAAGCATCATTCTGCTAAGGATGGAAGGCCATTGGTGGGCAATACATCTATGCTGTATAAGTCTTTCACCTGCACACTGGCAATTAGAATCAGCAGGAGCATGGGCTTGTAAACATGTAAAATTATACAGTTGCTGCTTTAATTTTTGTAATTGTATATATTTAAGGAAGATATTATATTTTAGTTATCTATTACTTTATGAGGTTTACTAGGAGGTTATATCTTTAATGCATAATGACCAGTGAAACAGATATGAGTGGAATAGATATGGAAAGACAGCCAGTTCCTGTAACTTTGTTTGTTGGTTCAGGTTCACACAGATTTGAACACAATGAGATAAAGAGGTGACACTTGTGGTCTTTGATGTACTGGCAGCCAGTCTGCTAAGAGTAAATTGGTTTGGTACTAGTGAAATTGTATAATTTTTAAGGAAGGGACTTTTGATATTAATGGCAGGGGCATAACTAGAGAAGCCAGGTCCCCATAGCAAACTTTTGGATGCCCCTCCCTTCCTGACCATGAACATTTACCGGCACCTGTTAATAACAGTCATGCAGTTACTAGATAACACAAAGAGCAAATACCTCACCATACAAATCACCATCATGCTGCTACCAATAAAATCCCATTCTAAGAAGACCAACATTTCCAATATTGCTACTACATAAGGACCCTATAATACAGCCAGAACATCACATAGTGATTTAATAATACCCAATACACTATTACTGAATGAATATCAGACATATACACTTGGGAAAAAAAGTATTTAGTCAGCCATCAATTGTGTAAGATGAGAGAGGTGTAGCGGTCAGATAGTGGATCCGCTGGACCACCGCAAGCAATGGTGGAAGCCCACGCCAGGGAGCGGAATCTAAGTAGGTCCCTGTATTCACCAGACCCCCGCCGCAAAGCGGGATGGACTTGCTGGCAGCGGAGTCTAACCAGGTCGCTTCCACTGCGGACTTGCTTGCGGTGGCGGCCAAAGGGGAGGCGAGGTACAGATTTGTCAGCAGGCTCGTAGTCGGGGACAGGCAGGAGTTTAGGACAGGCGGCAGAGGGTTTTTGAACGGGACAGGCAAAGGTCAGGGGAGGCGGCAAGGTTCGTGGTCGGTAAACGTAGGCAGATAGTTCGGTACACGGTAGACTAGACAGACAAGACTTAGGGAACGCTTTTTCCAGAGATATACACACTAAGGATCCGGCAAGGCTGCCAGGAAGAGGCCGGACTTAAATAGGAACAGTGCCTGGCAATGACCGATTACCGGCGCACTGTCCCTTTAAATTTCACAGTGTCGGCGTGCGCGCACTAGGGAGCGGGGCCGTGCGCGCCGTGGGACAGAAGCAGACAGAGCAGGAGCGTGGCCGGGTAAGTGAACGCCGGCAGAGGCAGGGGGGTGAGTCGACCCCGAACCCGACGTGCGGGTCGGGGCGCCGCTCGGTGTTGGGGCACGGATGCGCCCGGGACGAGGGTCGCAGGGGCCTCCGTGACAGTACCAACCCCTTGGGCACCCCCTTCCTCCCGGACTGGAAGAATTTATGGATAATGCTGAGGTTCAGGATGTTCTCCTCCGGCTCCCAAGACCTCACCTCGGGACCGAACCCCTTCCAGTCAACTAGAAAATATCGCTTCCCTCTAGTTTTCCTCATACCCCAAAATCTCCTTTACCTCAAAGACATGGGGCATCAGCCACAGACGGAGCAGGACAGCTTTTGAGAGAAGTGTTAAGGACCAGGGTTTTTAGTAATGAGACATGGAATGCGTTGGGAATTCTCATGGTAGGAGGGGGCCGAAGTTTGTAAAAGACCGGTTAATGCGGCTAATAACATCAAAGTGACCCAGGAAGCGGGTCCCAGTTTGAAGAAGGCATCTAAGGCGGACAAAACGGGGCCGACCCACACCTTGTCACCTGGGAAAGACAGGCGGGGGGACTTTTTTTTTTTAATCGGCTTGAGTCTTCGTGCGCTCAGAAGCAGGGAGCAAGACGGGAGGGGTCGGGAACCGATGGTCTCATATCCGGACCTTTTCCCCCCCCGGAACCCGGAGGGAAACCCAGGGGGAGGGGTGGGGGGGGATCAACCATATACATGTAGAAGGGGAGGCCTCCAGGGACTCTGAATCAGGTTTTATAAAAGGAATTCCGCCCATGGCAGCAATTTGGGACCATCATCTTGCGTGCAGAGACGAATGGCGAGGTAACATCCCAGAAATGGTTTACCCTCTCCACCTGGCCGTTCACGAGGGGGAAGCGGAAAAGAATCAGCTTCACCCGAGTTGGGCACACGGGGCTCGCCAAAACCGGGAAAGACAAACGGGACCCCCCACCGGGAAACGATTTGCTGAGGGAGCCCATGAACGGAACAATGATAAAAGAATACCCCCCGGGGCGGGGGCAACGGGGGCCCTGGAAAAGGGGAAAAAAATGCACCATTTGAGAACCGACTTGACACCCAAATAATGGTGTTGCCACCAAGAAGGGAATCGGGGTAAAAAAGTCCATAGCAATGTTGGTCCATGTTAGTTGGGATGGTATGGTGTAGTACCCCTGCCGCTTGTGACGGGGCGTCTTGTTGCGGGCACAGGGTTACAAGACTGAACAAATCCTTGACATCCTAACGACTTCCCACCAAAAAACCCCGGATATCAAGGGGAAACGTCTTCGGGCGCCGGGATGACCGCCACCAAAGGGGAGCAATGTCCCCATTTCAAATGGTCTGGGGAAAGCAGGGCTATTGTCTTCCCCGGGGAACCTTCTGGGGTCAACGGGAGCACCGAGATAAACGCTCTGGGGGAATTTATTCCTGGAGTAGTCTCTCACCCAACACGTCGGAGGCACGGAGAGAGTGTCAGCTTTCACGTTCTTCTCTGGGGGGCCCGGGGGTGGATCTGGAAGTCGAACCGGGAGAAGAAGACGACCACCACCTGGGGGGGTTAAGTCGCTGGGGCCTCTGGGGGGTATTGGGGGTTTTTGTGGTCCGAATAATGCGAGGGGGGTGGCAAGCACCCTCCAGCAATAACCCTTTTCCCTCCAACGCCACTTGATAGCATACCCTCCCGCCGCCAACGTGTAGTTTCTCTCCCGGGGAAACGTTTTGGAAAAGAAGCCACACGTTACGGTTTTGCCCGGGGGTGCTTTTTGGTAAGAACGCTCCACCCCCACAGACAGGCTCCACTTCCAACTAAGGGGTTTTGGGGTTGGGGTCCCCGGAAATGGGAAATCTGGGGCAAGCAGGTTTTGGTTAGAAACCCCTTTTCCCATTTCGGGGGGCCCCAGCTGCGGGGGTTGGCTGTTCTTTTAATCCCAATCAAAGCCACAAAGCAAAAAAAGGGGGGAAAAATTTGGCGATAGTAGTTCAGAACAACGGGAAGCGCTGTAGGCTCGCGCCGATTGGGGCGTGGCCACTGTAACAGGCCGACATTTTTTCGCGGGAACCATCCATACCCTTTGGGCAGAAATGATGTTCCAAAAAACGAAGGATTTTGGGGGAAGGGGCACTCCTACTTGGCTACAGAGGTTCTCCTAACCTTTCCCAACCAGACAGATATGACGGGTTTGTTTCAGGTCAGAGATTACACCAAGATATCGTCGGGGTAAACCATACGAGGTGTAAGGGCCGGAAATTTTATTCAGACCCGGGAAACGGCAGGCGCAATTTCATATTCCAAGGCATCACCAGGTACTCAAAATGCCCGTCCCTGTGTTGAAGGCCGTCTTTCCCTTTTACGCCCCCGGGAATTCAGACCAATTGTAGGCCCCTCCCCCAAACCAGCTTAGAAAATCTTTGCCCCCGCAGAATAAAGAGCCTGGACCAACAGCAGGGGTACCCCGGTTTTTTTTTACCGTGATCTTGTTCGCCCCATAGTCTATGCAGGGGCCCTAAGGAACCTCCCTTTAAAGAAAAAACCCGCACCCCCGGAGAGGAGGGCTTTCGAATAACCCCTTTCCGAGAATTTTTCCTGGGTTACCAACAACTTGTGTCTCTGGAACGGATAAGGGGTAGACCCCGCCCCGAGGAGGACTGGGGCCCAAACAAAAAACAATGGGCGTCGTAAGACATGCGGGGAAGACTCCACTTGTTTTTTCAGAGGGCACATCAGCATATTCCAAACTCGGGGGGCAGGGAAACCGCAAGGTTACTAGCTGACGCTCTTGCCGAAGTTCCTCCTCCCCTTTTTAACCACCAATCGGGGGAACTAACCGGATAATCAAGAAAGGAATGGGGTTCTCTGCGGGCCCAAAACGTCCTTAACTCTGCTTGAAGCCCTTTCTTGAAGGGCACACGAGCGGCCCCCGTTCCATGACACTCGAGACCAAGGGGGCAGAATTGCACCCCGAATCTCCACAACGATCCCCCCGACGTAGGGTTTTGAGGGGTGTCTCACGAGAGGCACGGGCTGGTTCCTCGAACCACTCGGAAACCCCTGAGGAACACTGTAGGTCTCGTCACGGACTTCCTGTCCCCCCAGAGGTTTAGCCCCCTCCAGGGGTTCCTGGGAGAGCGGCTGCCACGAAAGCCCCTTTCCCGGCACGTTCGGACAAACTGATCGGCCCCTCACTCCAAAGGCATAGAACACTGGGTTTTTAAAACCCCCGCAGAGTTTTTGGGGTCCGTCGTACTTCCCGGGGGGCGACAGCCGAATTGGCCACCCGACCACAGGAACCGTGGGGAAACAGGAAAAACCACAGGAGTGAAAAGGGTTCTGCGGCGGTGACAATTGCTGCAACAGGTGGGGCAGCGGCTCACGCTGCCCTGTTTGACCTAGTTTTCTGGGCTGGCGGGGGAACAAAAGGTCGTCAGATCCACCAGGGTGGTAACGCACCTTTCGGATCCATGGGCCATCCTACTGACGGGCAATAGTGGATCCGCTGGACCACCGAACGATGGGGAAACCCACCCAGGGAGCGAATCTAATAGGCCCGGTTTCACCAGACCCGCCCAAAACGGGGTGGGCTTGCTGGCGGGGGGTCTACAGGTCCTCCACTGGGGGGACTTGATTGCGGGGGCGGGCCCAAAAGGAGGCGAGTACAGATTTTTCAGGCACTTATCGGGGGCAGGCGGAGGGCAGGACAGTGGCAGAGGTTCTTTTAAAATGGACGGGAGAAGGGCAGGGCAGGCGGCAAGGTTTTAGGCAAAAAGTGGGGAGATAGTTCGGGACACTAGACTAACAAAAAACTTAGGAACGCTTTTTTCCATAGTATACACACAAAATCCGGCAAGGGGCCAGGAAAGGCCGAACTTAAAAGGGAAAAGTCCGGCAATGACCAATTACCGGCCACTGTCCTTTAAATTTCACATGCAGGCGTGCTCGCCCAGGAAGGGGCCGCGCACGCCACGGGACAGGGCATACAGAGCAGAAGCGTGCCCGGGTAAGTGAAAGCCGCAGAGCAGGGGGGGGGGGGACCCCAACCCCACGTGCGGGTCGGGCGCCCCTTGGGGGGGCACAGATGCCCCTGATCCGGGACAGGGTCGCATGGGGGATCCTGAAAGAGGGCCGTAAAAGACCATGGTAACTCAACTAGAAAACAAAATAGAAAACAAATCCCCAAAATCAATTTTTGATTTTGGAAAAAATTTTTTAAAATT
>JAODAL010071755.1:0-15399 GCA_025379985.1 Phyllomedusa bahiana
CCATAATGTCAAAATGGAACACATGACGAAGGGGACTGTTTAAATTTTAATTTAAAATTGATCCCCTACAGTATTGGGGATTCACGGTCAAACACTTTTGTGAATTTTGCCATTCAGCTCATTGTTAGAGATCAGCGAGTTGTGGAAAAAGTACTGAAACATTGAACAGTTGGACATGTGCATTCTAAAGTTAAGAGATGGCCTCAATTAGTGCATCTAGAAAAATTGTAAGAAATTCTATGTTCATCCTGAACTTTCCAAACCAAAAGCCAAATATCCTTACCCTTTTATGAGTACTTTATATCCGAATGTCATTTGTGGGGTCTTATTGTATAGAAGGTCTCTGTAGAAACAGTATATTAGTCCAAAAGGCCTGACTTTGTGCATCCGTAGAAGCTTTTGGATTGCAGGTTGTCGCAAGCAGAATTACAAATAGTGAACTAGGTAACATACATAAGAGTCCGTTTTAAATGTCAGGTTTATACCTGGAGCAGTTCCAGTTGCCCAGAAACACTGCCTGCAGGGATTAGTGGAAGACTCTGGACAGGACTACACTAGACAACCAGGACACATGCCCTAGATTGTTTTGCCTGATGGCCCCAGTAAGCATCACTTTCAACTCTATCAGTGTCCTCAGGAAGTGTATACTGTTGAAAACTATGACAAAGGAGAAAACCACTGGCTCCTTGCCCCTTCCATTACTCTGTCTGGTTCAGGTTCGTGGTCCATACAGGTGACGTAATAAAATCCGTGCAATGCATTACATGTGCTAAGCTACTAACCACCTCAACTCAACATATATCTGATATCTCATAAGCTGCAGGCCTGAACTAGCCTGTACCTTAAGAGATGATAGAGAAAGCCCTGAAAGCTATGTGGGGACAGGGTGAGGTGAGTAAAAGTATTTTTATTTATTTTATGGGTGCAAAGAGGATATTAGAATTAATTGGAAGCCAAAGAGGATATCGAGGGAACATTGTTACTGGGGTATATCCAAGGGGACCATTATTAGTGAATGGGGCCATAGAAGGGCACTATTTCTAAGTAAGAGCATGGAGGGAGCAATATTGCTCAGTAGAATCTTAAAGGGAGCGTTGTTACGAAATTGGAACACAAATGGGATATTATTACTGATTAGGGAGGGGATAGAGAGGCCTGTAAAGGAGAAACTTCTTGGCAACACAGTTCTCTCTGACTGCGAAGAGTATTTCAGGAATGCTCTGCCCAATCTGTAGTAGGACAACTAGGTTAACCAGCTATTCTAGAGTGGAAAGCCACTGCCTTCTACTTAAAGTGAGCAGTGGCTATAGGGGCACTGAGATAGCAGCTGAGCCCAGACCACGGTGTGTGGGTTGACCCAAGGGCCCGCATGAGAACATAATAGTATTTTAAATACCACATATCAGGTGATGGGGCTCTGCCATAGATTTTGCTTAAGGACCCAAGAGCTTCAAGTTACACCTCTAGGCTGTGGTGTCCTTCTTTATATCCCTAGGAATTCTTGTTTTTGACAATAGGAATGTTTCGTCTCAATATACAGTTATATGTGAACATAAAGTTGCTTTATTATGTGGATTTTTTTTTTTTACAAATGTTTATTCCTAGACATCTAACTAATAATTAGCCATCTTTGATGCATTTCTTGGTTATCATTGAATAAGCAGAACCCTTCAGTCATCATCATTCTGTGCTCCACATCTTCCCTTATTCTAGTTTACCTTTTATTGGACTCCCTTTTTTTTTTTATAACAGTCTAAATCCCTACTTCCTTTGAACACTTCATTATATATGAGATATTCCCTTATGTAGCCTACCATCCTTTTGTATAACCAATAATTAATTCACGCTTGGGCTTTGACAGTATTGGGACAAGGTATTCTGGTGCCCTAGGCAAATAAGGCATATAGCACCTCCCTCCCCCCCAATGGAAAAATCAGCCCAATCCATGCCTCCTTGCGCCCTTTTTTCTACCTGGAATGAAGTGGCAATCTAGACCAGTGTTCCCCAGCTCCAGTCCTCATGGCCCATCAACAGGTCATGTTTTCAGGATCTCCCACATAATGTACTGACTATAATTAAATCACCTGTGCATTGCTAAGGAAAGCCAGAAAACATGACCTGTTGGTGTGCCTTGAGGACTGGAGTTGGGGAGCCCTGATCTAGACAGTCGCCTACCTTCATCTACATGTCAGCCAGCCTATGATTCAGTGAAGAGAGTACTTCTCGCAGATATAACATTATATCACCCTTTGTATCATAATAGAACTGTAAAGCTGATTACAATACATTAATACATATACAATACATTAAGTAAGCTGATTTCAAGCTAAAAAGTTAGACTTTACGTTCACATGAGGTGGTAATGTAGTAAAAAGCCAAAGTTTAAAGGGGTGTTCCGAGATTAATCAATGCTTGTTTATCCTGTTGGGGTATAAGTAAAAATAGAAGATAAATCACAGGCCACAGCATCACATGCACATGATCTCAGCCTGTAATTGGCTGGAGCCGTCACGTGAACGATGAACATTCACTGCTTCAGCCAGGATGAATGAACCAGCGGCCGGGAGTGAACACAAGCATCCGGGAGGTATGTATAAGATTTATCTTCTATTTTTACTCATACCCTGATGGACCAACGAGCATTGATCAGTCCCAGAACACCCATTTAATAGACGATTATTGGTCTCTGGGAAACCACACAGTGGCTTCTTGTAAAAAACCTTAATTGTGGTGCACTTCAATTGAGGCATGACTATTGCTGTATTTTAAAATGGTGAAGAATATGGCATCCAAAAGAACAATGTTTTCCCTGTGGTAGGGTGTGTTATTTGATCCCTTATTGCACACAGTATCTTGGCCACACAATATTATTGACATACATGAGACCTAAGAGTCATTAAATTATAAGACAGCAATAGACCAGGATGCTTTTCCCAGAGTTACTGCAGAATAAGAAGGGTGGTTTATAATTAGGGCCCTGTCATCACTGTTCCAACCTGAGACCTACCTAAAAATCATTTAAAGTTAACTCCATCCTACACTATCATGTACATAATAGTAATTGGCCCCTTTCCTACACCCTAATTTACAATGTAATTGTGTAGGGCACAGAGGCACCAACTTCTTCACCCTATGGGGCAGGAGTTGAAGGAGGGACCTGCAACTATCATACATTTACTGCATTTCACTTTAGCATATTTAAAAAAGAAAACTATGTCAAATAACAGAACCGTTAAAGACAAGTCTTATAATAACAGTATAGGTGATATGTATGGGATTGATGGTGGTCCTAATCTGTTACAAGAATGGGGGTTCCCAAGTCTACCATTTGAAATAAGCAGCAGAGTTTGCACAGGCTGCTCCATCTTGGCTGATTTTAGCAGCTCTATAGACTTACAATGAAGTGGCAATGTGCATAATCAACCACTGTTGCGTTCAATAGGGGTATCACCTTATCGTCTTTCTTGTGATTGGTGGGGGTCCCAGCAGCCAGACCCTGTCCATCAGACACTTCCCAATTTCCTTGTGGATAGGTAATAAGTTTATATTATGGGAAACCCCCTTTTCGATTGGTTCACATCTGCACCATAGGTTCCATTGCAAAGGTGAAAACAGACACAGAAGGATCTATTGCACAATGGACACCAACGGTGCCCGACCAACCCTATTGATTACAATGGACTCTATGGGTTTCCGCCATGGTGTTTGTTGTTTTGATGGAGCATGTGAAGGAGGTTCTTAATGGAACCTCCAACACATATGTGAGGCAAGTCTTAAAGGGTTTGTCTCACTAAAAGAATTGATTTTTATGTTAAAGATCTTGCAAAAACAAGTCCTTTTGCGATATGTGTCTTTTAACAGCATCCTACCTATTCTTATATATCCCCTCTTGTATGGGCTGCATCAGCTCCTCAGGTCACTATAGCTACAGACCTGTTCAATCTCTTCTGATAGGCTGCCAGTGCTGGTCGCTATAGCTACAGACCTGGTGTCCTCAGCAGCTCATCAATGCAGGCCAGTAGTAGCCAGTAAACAATCCCCTGAATTAAAAAATGAAACTGAGAAAACAGGACTGAGGTTAGATGAATTGATGTAGTGAGACAACCCCTTTAATTAAGACTGTAACTGCATACATCTATATATCTAACGCTAATCATCAGTCAGGAGCTATCCCTGTATGACTTTGTTACACTATCATTAATTATTAAGACCATTCTCTAAAGCCTGCATACTCAAGCATTATGTGAAGACGAGCAAATTACCAGGTCTGTATACCGTACATATGTGAAGCATAGTAAAGAAGCCTTTTGTACAAGTTACATCGTAAAAAAGAAACAAACTACATTTTATAAATCATTTTGCAACAAAATATAATAGAATTTTAAAACAAAGTGACAGTGAAGCTCTTACACTCTCCCATGAGTTTTACCTACCATGATGTGCAGCCTTTGTGCTCCGTTCTACTTCCCTTTTAAGTGACAGTGCACCATGCAGTTCTGCTGACCAAGATGAGGATCTCCCACCTCGGCTCATGATTCCACTGATGAAGTTGCAGACATACAATGTCCTATAACCTTTTAGCTCTAGTTGTGTACTGCACAGGTGTTGCTTCTCCCTACCAAGCTGGCTGTCATGTGACTGATGATGGAGGAGACAGTTCTGCCCTTGGGAAATTAAATCCAGGTATAAGAGGTTTCAGTTACAACAGGAACGTAATGAGGTTCATGTGCCATATGTGTCCTGTAAATAAAAACATCATAGGATAAGAGTGTTCCTTACAGTTCCCAATAGTTGGCTTGTTTTCCCATGTGCAGTGCAGAGTGATATACAGTTTCAGTTTACAGGATATATATCTGCACATACTAAGTTTTACATATTCCATATTAAAGATGTGTCTTTTTAAATAAATCCTTGTGTTCACTGTGAAATAAAAAATCTGGAGCATCTTATCATATAACTTTGTGATGTGCTGTTTCTCTGTTATTCCTCCTGGAACCCTATGACTGAATCAGTCAGATGGGTTTTACCTTCCAAGTTTTAAGAGGGTTGTGAATAGTGTTGAGCGAACAGTAGAAAGTTCTAGTTCGTTTGGAACCTCGAACTTTTGTGAGTTCGGTTCGAAGTTTTATTCGAACTCGAACTTTGAACCCCATTAAAGTCAATGGGAGATGTTCTGGTTAATTTTTATAGCTATACAGGTGAGGAGAAGTTGGAATTACCATCCATAACAGTAAACTGGATACACGGAACAACTTAGTGAAGAAAATTTGGCTCTAAGAGTAACAGAAAAAAATTGAGAGGCTAAAATAGTTCATTCCTTTCAATGGCTAACTGAAAAGTTGAGGACAGCTTGCAAGCAGGGGTGTAGCTATAGGAGCTTAAGCAGTAGCTATGGGGCATTGCATCCTGAGGGGGCCCAAAAGCCTCTTTGACACATAGGAGATTGGGAGATGGTGTGTTATACAATTACTGAACCCCCAAAACTTTTGTGCACTGACTATGATTTAGCAAATCCTAGCACTCTGTGTAATATATATCAATGTATATGAGAGGCGTTATGTGAGCCTGCAAATGTCGGCAAATAACAGCTTCTGGGTATGGGAAAGATGCAGCCAGCAATACCAAACTCCCTAACTATTGATGTCTATGTAGAGGAAAATGCTATCTAACTGACTAAGAGCAGTCTGTGAGAGTGAGCTGAAAATAATGTAAGTCGCAAGGCAATACAGTGAAATATATATATAACATGGTCATGTTATTTAAGCAGCCAGTGAGAGCCAAACACCTCAGCGATGATGTTTTTGACACTTCTTTGTGCTCTGCACTGATTGGATAGCTGCCAAAAGTGCAGAAAGGTGATTGGATGGCCGCCAAAAGTGCAGAAGGCTGCTGAAAATGGTGTGTCGAACGAGAATTAGAACTTTACTCGAACGGACGAGTTCTAAAAATTCGAGAAGTTCTACTAGAACTTAACTTCTCTAGAACAGTTCGATCAACACTAGTTGTAAACCAAAACACATTGGGCCTTATGTATGAAAACTGTCTAGCAGTAAGACTCTAGTAGTCTTTGTTGCCCATAACAACCAATCAGACCGTTTTTATTTTTCCAGAGCCCTATATGAAATGGACACTGAGCTCTGGTTGGTTGCTATGGGCCACAAAGACAGTCATAATTCGAGCCAGTTTTAATACATAAGGCACACTGACTCCATCAGCACTGATCAGACAAATGCTAGACTGTGCAGGGAACTCCACCCCACCCCCAATTAGTAACACCCATCTGACAGAGTAGTAATGAGTTTCTAGTAGGAAAAACAGGTGAACAACACAAAAATACAGACTTAAGGAAAGGTGCTCCAGAACTACCTCATTGGGAATAATTGTATTTATTAAAAATAGACATGTTGGGAGAAGGCACAAGTTATCTTTAAGGGTTTTGCTTTCCTAAAATAAAGGGTATACATATGCTTCCATAGAAGAGGAATGTAGGGGTTTGAATATGAGGCAGGATACAAACCGCCATCATACAGATATATTAACACCCATATTATATCCAGCTGTGGTAACATAGATCCAAACATAGATCACTGTAGAACACTATGATGTAAGTTTGATTTGCTAGAACTATGAGGGAGGATGGGTCGCCAGGTTATAATATAGACATTAGAGGAATACAATCATATTATGGCCTGTAAAACAAAGCCAACCCAATTTTAAAAGGCAGTAATACAGATTCATTTTAGTGTCCGTATTGAAGCTGCATGATCTGGACCAGAGCTGTCTTAAAGGGTTTTTTAAACATGCAGTTTCAGAGAGCCACAGCCAACTTCAGAAAAAATTTTCCTGATCAGGGGTGGGGGGGTTTCTATAGAAGCGTTTGACTTTGTAGCTTGTTTTCCCTTTGCTGTTCCTGTTAAAATTGATATCGTGCAGGAGATTTATAAAATTTTGCCCAAAAGGTGAAAATGCTCTTAAAAGAGAAAGCTTCAAATTTTAATTAAGAAAAACCCAAGTTGGGTTTTTCTGAAAAAAGGGCCCTTGGGGGAAAGTGACTAAAAATGGTCAAAACTGACGGGAAGGGATGGCAGTTTGGGACCCAATAAAAGATAAAAAGAGGGGGGAAAAGGTGGACAAGTGGTTTTGTAACCAGAAAAACTTGTGTGTTTTATCCTGGCAGTTAAAAAAGCAACAAAAAAAAATGTATTTGGAAAAAAGATTACATTATCCTTTCTTTAAATGTTAAAATTATTCATTTTTGAAAAAAAGCATTTTAATTTAATTTCCCCAGGGGTTCCCATATAACAAAGCATGGGGGGCCCCTTCCCGATTACACTTTTCCCCTTTTCTTTTACCATTTTATAGGGTTTTTAAAAAAAAAAAAAAAAGATAAAACCTGGGCTGGACAGGGATTGCCCCAAAATATTACCCTGATGGCACCCCTTTTCTGGATGACGTTGGTTTTCCCCAAAATTTGGGTTTTTTTAATCCCCTATAGCTTTCGAAAAAGCATCTATAAGGTGAATTTTGGGGGGCCATAAAAAAAATATATTAACGGAAAAAAAAAAACTAGTTCCCATTATGTTTTTAATAAGGAATGTTTTTTTAAATTAATTTTTTTAAAGGAAAAACCTTTTCTTTTTACACATAAGGGGAAATTTTTCTGTTTTTGGGCCCATAAATATTTGGCTTTTTACAAAATTGCTATACAATGACCATCTGAATTCAGTCTGAGGGCACCAGTAGTTTGTATTAACCAGTTGAGCTTCCATTACAATATGTTAATAGCTTTAGATTCTATGGTTTTGTTTGAAGTTTTTCATTAAAAAGTAAGAAAATTGTTTTTAAAAGCAAAATTTACTTACAAACCTGTCCTTTTTTCTGCAGATTTGATCATGGATTTTACCTTTGATATTTTAATTTTATCAACTGTAACGGGCTGCAAGGGGGCATACTTTTTTTTTTTAAAATTTTACCCCCACATCCCCCAAAATTTCTAGTGCTTTTAAAAAAAAATTAGACATAAATGAAAAAAAAATTGTTTTTAAATTAATTTAAGTGAAATAGAAAAACCCCCTTTACAGTATGAATTACAAGTTTTTAATTTAAAATTTAGGGATGGGCAAATTGATTCTTTCGAAGTGGAATTTTTTTAAAATTTTAAAGAAAAATTTCTTTTTCTGAACGAATTTCCAAATTTTGGGGGTGATTCCCCCCGGGAACGAAGGTGTTTTTGGTTTGTTTAAAATTTGGCTGCGAGCCCAAGGGCGTTACAGGGGGGCAAAGAAGTCTGGGGGGGGAAGAAAGTCATTTTTGCATAAATGTGAGTTTTTGAAGTAACCCGAGCCCGGGGGGGATTGTGTAAAGTCACGCCCTATAAAAGCCCGGGGGGCCCCTTTGCTCGTCCTCACACCCTCAAACTGAAAGGTGTGGGGAAAAGGGGCTGTCCCCGCGCTGCTGTTATGAAAATCTCATAAAAAAGAACTCTTTTTTTATACGCGTTTTTTTGGGGGGTTTGTCACAGCTTGTCTCGGGGCCCTGCTTCTTAACGTTCAAAATTCTGTTTTTGTGGGGAAATTTGGAACTAAAAGCCCAGTGGGGGTTTTTTCCAATTAGCTGCTATACTTTTTAATGCTATCGCTCAGTTCTTGAGCACATTGAATACCCAAAAGGGTTATCTAACCCTGTTGCTGTTTTATTCATTTAAAGGAAACAGCTTTTTTTTTTTTTTTTTCAACCCAAATAACTTAATTTTTGGTTGCTCATTTTTTTCCCCGAAATTTTAGATCCGGGGGTTTAATTTAAAGCATTGTTCTGTGTTGGGGTTTCCTAAAAGAAAGTTTTTTTTTCACCGCCAAAAGAAGAAATTATGCCTGTAGCTTTAATTAAAAACCAAAGGGGTAATTACAAGTTTTTTGTTGTTGTTTTCCCTTAATATACTTTTGCCGTTTTAACACGCTACAAAGTGGAAATTTTTTGGGCCCACCCAAAATTTTTTTGAAAATTTAAATCCAAGGGTTAACTAAGTATTTTTTTTGCATTTTGGTACTTTTTTAAAAGAAACTTTTTTTTTTTATTTTTTTTTTTTTTTTAACAATGTTTTTTTTTGGGAAAACAGAAATCCCCCAAATCTTAAAACACAGCTTTTTGGGGCTTTAAACCCTGTTCTTTTGCACATTAGAATTTGAAAATTTCAGTTTTATGAAATCCCGAATCCCCGGGGCCGAAATGCCCCTGCCTAAAATTTTTTGCTTGTCCC
This sequence comes from Phyllomedusa bahiana, assembly GCA_025379985.1. Lineage (NCBI taxonomy): Eukaryota > Metazoa > Chordata > Amphibia > Anura > Hylidae > Phyllomedusa > Phyllomedusa bahiana. The sequence goes on from JAODAL010071755.1 coordinate 9,257, forward strand.
CGGGTGCTCTGGGGCCCTCCACTAATTTTTATGTTTTTTTTATTTTTAAACATAAAACCCGTTTTAAAATCTTCAAAAATTTAAATTAAAAAATTTTAAACCTGGGGGTTGCCGCACCTCTCCACAACCCATCTTTCTATTTTAATTTACCAAAATTTCCCCACTCTTTTTCTCGAAAAATATTTTGGGAATATTTAAAGGGGGGGTAACTATGTCTATAATTTCCTGTCGTTACACGTTTTCCCAATTTAAATTTTTTTCCACTTCCTTAGGAAGCCTCCTGTCATCTGTTCCTTTTTCCCTTTTTAAATTTGTCGAGTTTTCTCGTGGGAATTTAGCAACTTTTCTCATGGCAAGTTTTAACTTCTTCTAGGTCCCGGTGACTTTTTCCCCTCAGAATTAGGTCCCCAAGGTAAAACCGTTTTGGGGGGCCATGGGGGAAAAGGTTTTTTTCCCTTTTGATCCCGGGGGCCCTTGGGCAGGTTTTAAATTAAAAACGAAAATAAAGCTTTGTGGGTTAAAGGGCCCCGGTTTCCCCAAAACCTTTCAAAAAGAATTTTTCCCAAAAAATTTTGGGGTTTAAAATGACAGCCCCAAATAGGAAATTTTGAATTTCCCTTTGCCTTTTTCAGACTAAAATTTGGGGGCAAGAATTGAGGAAATTACACCCCAGGGGGTTGTTTAAAGTCAAAAAGGGTTTAAAGGGAAAAAATTTTTGTTTATAAGCTTTTTGGGGGAAAGGGGGGGTTTCTCTAATCGTTAACTGTTTTTTCCTCCCATTTTTTAGGGCCTTATGTTTCTTGTCCGAAATTTTCTCTTCTTTTTAGCTTTTTCCCATTTGAAAAATTTTAACCGCCATTGCCCCCCCTTTTTCCGGTTATAGGAAAGGTGTCGGGAGGGTCTAATAAACCTAAAGGGGTTCCCAGAAAATTTTTGGGAAAGCAGAAAAATTTTACGGAAACCATTTCCAATTTGGGGGGGTTTAAATTTTTTTTGGTTTTTTTAAATTTGTAAATTAAACCCCGGGTGACCCCCGAACCCAAATTTTTTGGGGGAAATTTCCAAACCCATTGATTTTCCCCTTTCTTCCAGTAGGTGTTCCAAAAACCGGGGACCCCCTGCTGTCCCGGGCCCCAAAATTTTTTTGTTTTAAAATCCCCGGGGTTTTAAAACCAGGAAGGGACCTTTGGGGCTTCCGGGGGGGAATGGTTTGGGCCCCCGGGGGGTAACGGGGCCCCAATGGGAAAATTCCCAAGGGGGCCAAAAAAGTTTTTTTGGGGGGTAAAAAAGGGGGCTGGGGGGGGGGGGAATGGGGGGGGGGAAAAAAGGGGCCCCCTCGGTTTCCCCCAGGGTTTGGGGCCCAAATGACCCTCCGCCAAGGTTTTTGAAAAAATGTTGTGTCTTTAAAACCCAAATCCAGAACATGCCGCCAAAATCGAAGTTTTTTTGGGGTTACAGTGGGATTTTGGGGTTTAATTGGGCCCCCCCAAGGTTTTCCCTGAGCTTAAATTTTCCCAAAGCTTTTCCCCGCTTTTCTTGTTCCTTTAAACTTAAAAAATCCCCTTTCTCAATACCCTTGTTTTGTCTTTGTGCCTTTTTAAAAAACGGCACATTCTGGAGGGAAAAAGAAGTCTGGCAAAGCTAATCATTTTTATCAGTTGAATTTCCCCCAGAGGATAAAAAGGAAGGGTTGTTCCCTTTTAATTAGGGTTTCCCCCTTTATTTTTTTATGACTGGTGTGGGAAATTTAGTTGTAGGTGCCGATGACCCAAATTCCAAATTTTTAAGCCAGATATGTAAAATGGGGGTTTCGACCCTCTACCCCCAAAGGGCCTACTTTTCAAACTTCCCCCCTCCTTTCCCAATTTAACCCGACCTTTCCCCTTATTCACTTTATAGCCTTTGGGAAAAATCCATTTGGATTCTAATTCCCCCATTACTCTTTCCTGTTTGACCGAGGATCTTCCAAAAAAAAGCAAAATATGTCTGCCCAAGGAAAATAATTTGGGTTTCCCAAACCCTTTCCCCATTGGGTTTTCCCCTTTTAAAAAAATTATTTCCCTGAGTGTAACGCTAGGGGCTCTTAAACTAAGTTGAACAAAAAGCGGGGGAAAGGGGGGGATCCCTGCCTCGTCCCCTTCTGTAGTTTAAAAGGGCCCCTGAAATTAAAAACCCGGGTATTGATTTTTGCCCAGTGGATTACGGTTTTTATAGCCCGAAGTAAGACCTAAACAGTTCCCCCCCACCCCCTATTTTATCTAGGAAAAATAAGCCCGCCCTCCCAATGTAAAAATTTTCCAAAAGCCTTTTTTGGGTTTAAGGCTAGAAGTGCGGTTTTTTTCTTTTTTGTTGCCCGATTTCTCCGCTGTATTGAGCAAATCAGCACCATCCCAATATTTTTTATTCAGTTTTTCCCCTTTACAAAGCCCATTTGGTGGTCTTTCCCAAAAATTTTGGGTTTAAAAAATGCGCCCAATTTTATTAGGGCCATGATTTGGGTAGTATTTTAAAAATATTTTTTTTCAGGGAGATTGGGCGTTTCAATTTCCGGGAAAGTAGCATCCTTTTCCCCCGGGTTTTGAAAGTCTTTTCACTTTTGCCCCCATCCCCCCAGGGGATCATTTTAACTGAGGAAACAATTTCGCTTTAAAAAACCCCTTTTAATTTGGGTGTTGTTTCCTCCTTTAAAATTTTTTTAAAAGTCATTGTAAAACCATCCGGGGCCCCGGGGCTTTCCCTAACGGCAAATTTTAATTAACCCCAATGATCTTTCATTTTTGGGTTTCCCCCTTCAAATTTTTTCCTGGTCCTCCCGGGGAAATATTCGGCAGATTAATTCCCTTTTTAAAAAATTTCCCTTTCCCCCATTGTATCTAGGGGGTTTGTGAATTTGAGTTTTTTAAAAGTTTTCCTTTAGAATCAGATTTTTCCCTTGGGATTTCCCCGGTCAATTTTCCCCCGCACTATTTTTCATGTTTAATTTGGGGGGGGTATGCGCTCTCCTTTCCCCTCGCTAGGTTGGCCCGCAGCTTCCCCGCTTTTTTTTCCAAGTTAAAGAGTTAAATTTTTTAAAAGATCATATGATATCCCCTTTTTCCCTTCCCTTTCGCAACTTTAAAAAATTGCTTTCGCTTGAGTCCAAAATTTCTTTATTGTCCCTAGGGGGTTTTGCAAAAAACTTTGTGTAAGCTGATCTCAGAGCGGGGGGTTGGGCTCTGCTACCGCTTTTATTTTTTTCTCTTTTTTTTTTGAGGCCCTGTAGGCCATTTTAAAGCGGGGCCCCCAATTTCGGCCCTTTTCCGTTGTTCCCCGGGAAAAAGAAAGCCCTTCCCCCCCTTTATCTTTGTTGCCCTCCCCATTTCTCCCCCCACCCCCCCTTTAAAGGGGATCCCTGAATTGGGTTTATCCCCCGCCCAAGGAAGGGGGAAATTTCCACAAAAAAATGCCCACCCCCTTTGGAAAGTTTTTTTCGAATTTGTTTGGGGGGTTTTTTGATTGGCGCTATCCGAGGGTCACTATGTCACTATCCCAGTCCCTTCAATTTGTCCCTTTTTAAGCTTTGGGGTGGTAAAAAATAATCAATCCTGCCATGATGCCTTGTGTTTTTGAGAAGTGAAATGAATTTTTCTCTCAGTGGGTTGCTTGTCCCCAAATTTTAATAAAATGTGCGTTGGTGCTAAAATTTCCTCAAAAAGGGGGGGACGTTTTTGTCCCTTTCTTTGGAAGGGAGTCTGCCCTTTTTTATCCTCGATTGAATTTACACTGTTAAAAATTCCCCCCAGAAAAATTTGTATTGTAAACTTTGTGGAAAAGAGATGTTCTAGGCCCGGGAAAGAAAGCTCTATCCCCTTTTTTTGGGGGTAAAAAGTTTTAGATGCTCATTATGCCCGCCGGGGTATCCAAGATTTCCCCTTTTGCCATCTCCCTTCTTCTTTACAGCTTTGACAATTAATTTACACCCTGAGGAAAATGTTAGCCCGGAAATAATTTCTCCCCCCTTTTCCCCTTCACCCCCGGTGAGCCCAAACCTCCCTACCCAAGACTTTTAAACCGTTTAAAGTCTCCCCTTTTCCCGATGGGTTTCTGTTAATAGGGCGATTTCTTTTTTCCTTTTGTTTCTTAAGGTGTTCAGCACCATATTCCCCTTTTGTGGGGGGCGTTAGCCCTTTTAAAATTCCAGCTTACGGGGTTTTTTAAAATCCCTGAGTTTTATCAAGTTTTTATGGGCGAAGTAGACCTCGGTTTTGCACGGCAATTTTAAACTTTAAAATTTAAACAATTACTTACTGGCAAAACCAATTTTCTCCCCCATCTACTCTTGCCTTCCGGCGCCCGATTTCTTTTTTCATTATGAGGAAACCCCAAAATCTTTCCCGTTTCCCCTTCCCCCCTACTTCGGGCTGCTTTTGTCCGTTCCCCTCCCCTTTTCCCCCCCTAGCTCTCCCAATTATTGCCCATTACTTTTGTTTCCCCCCAATAAAGGGGGTTTTTTACCCTTACATGGGGGGGGGCCTTTTTTCCCTATTATTTACATAACTGTACAAAACATAGGGCCCCCATGGGTCAATAAAAAAAACACTTTGGTTTGCCAACCCGGTCTCCCCGGAGAATCTGCCTCCCCCCGAGGTGGAAAAAAGGCAGTTTCCCTCTCACATGTTTCCCGGCTATTCGGTTTTCTCCGCCCCATGAGAAGGCTGAAATCTGTGTCGCATCCCCCCGCCGGGGGCTAAGTCCAGGGCCTCTTCTAATTCACTTGGGAACTCTAGCTCCTCTTTCAAAGCCCCTGTAGGGCTAAAAAAGGGTGGAAATGCTCTTTCTGCTTCCCCCGGGGTTTTTGCAAGTAGGGTTTTTGGCATGTCCGGGAAAATTTCAAAACGGGATTTTGAAGTTAAATTTGACTTTCTGTCTTGCTAGTGTGAGACATTTCAGTAAAGAGCGCCTTTGTTTAGAGACTTAAACAAATAATCGCGAACAACAACGCTTCCGTCCTCATGTTGGACCTGACTGCCATTTTTCCTATACCCTATTATTCAGTCGCCTTTCTTTTAAAAAGCCCAACCTACAAAACCGGCTTGGCCTGACCTGATTACCCTCTTTTTTCTCTTTCTCGGGGGACCAATTCTAGCGCCCTTCTACTTTCAGTGCTGCCATCCCCCAGACCTTGGGTATGTCTCCAAGAGTTATGCAATGTGAGGGTTTAATCTTTGGGAACCCTATGATTTTTCAAATTGTTCCGCCTTGAGCGGTTTTCTAAGCCCTCCATTTTAGATTCAGCAGGGGTTTTTTTTAAACAGCTTGGAATTGTGCTTTGGTTTGTTGTCATCTTTAAAAACAGCTCTCCCATATTCAGGGGCTGTGCAGCCGAGAGGACACTTTCCCTGCAATGCCGTAATGGGGAACATGAGGCTGTTACTGATTTGGGTAACTGTGGCTTCTAGTCTGCTTAATTGCAGGTGCAACATGTGGCAACCTTGGCCGCAAACTCGTCGCAATTCAGGGGTGACCCTGTTGTTCCCCCCCCAGGCGCCCCTCGTCCTCCTCCTGCAACCCCTGGGCTGCTGCTGCAAAAAACCCCGCTCCGTCCCGGGGGCCCGGGACTCGGGCGCCCTCTTGGTCAATGCGCTGGGTATGGCGGGTAGCGATCTCTCCCCACGATCCCCCCGGGTATACGTGCCGCCTGAACTCCCGGGGCGGGCCCCGGGGATTCGGGGGCTTTCTCGCGCCGTTCGTGGGGTTATTGCCGCGGGGAGCCTTTTATGGGGCTAGGTCCGGGGCCCCTACTGCCCCCTCCTCAAAGGCGCCGGGAAATGGAAGTCCGGGTTTTTTTTCACCCCCAAAAAGAAATTTTTGCCCCGTACAAAATTCTATCCGAAGGTTTTAAATTTCGATTTTTCTGTTGTGCCCCTTTTAAAATACACGCCGTTTTAACAATACAAAAGCTGATAATTGTTGCAGCACATTTCTTTTTCAAATTTTCATCCCAAAGGGTTAACTAAATATTTTTCTGCAGTTGTATTCAGTAAAAGAAAGGTTTTTTTCACCGCCAAAAAGGAAATTCGTAGCATAATCATACCCAAAGGGGTTTAATTTAAAACCCGTTTGCACTTTTTTTTTCACTAAAATACACAGTGTTTTTAAACAGC
>JAODAL010071756.1:0-15396 GCA_025379985.1 Phyllomedusa bahiana
CCCCCCCCCTCACACGTATAGTGCCAAAAAATCCTTTTCGTATCATTCGAATTTTTTTCTTGGGGCGTGAGCCTTGAAATTGAAAACCCCCAAATGTGGCCAAAATACCTTTTAATCCGTTATTCAGAAGTTTTTTTCACTTTGGTCAGTCAAGCTTGTTGAAGATCTTTGCAGTTAAATTTGAATACAGAATTTTGTAGTCACCACAGGTGAATTGATGGTGCCAAAAAATACTTTTATATCCCGTAACATTTACGTTTTTTTCACTTGCGCAGCCAGCTGTGTTGATAGAGCCACCTTGCAGTTAAATTTGAATCTAGCAATTTTTAGACACCACAGGTGTACTGATAGGTGCCAAAAATACTTTTATATCTATATTTCAACAGTTTTTTCACTTTTGCAGTCAAGTTTGTGATATGATCTACTTTGCAGTTAAATTTGATAAGCAATTTGTAGTAAAGGTGAATTGATAGTTGCCAAATACTTTATTATCCTATACATTTACTTTTTTTCACTTGGTACATCCAGTTGTGATAATCCACTTGCAGAAATTTGATAAGCAACTTGAGTACAATTACTAGACAAAATACCTTTTATATGATATTCAGACATGTTTTATTTCACATTTGTTTTTCACTTTTGATAGTCTACTTTGAGTTAAATTTGAATAAGAATTTTGTAGTCACCACAGGTGAATTGATAGGTGCCAAAAATACCTTTATTATCCTATACATTTCAGACAGTGTTTTTTTCCTTTTGCAGCACTTTGTTGATAGCTATTGCAGTTAAATTTGAAACAGCAAATTTGTAGTCACACAGGTGAGATAAGGTAAATACCTTTTAACCGTATATTTCGACTGTTTTTCACTTTTGTCATCAACTTTGTGATAGATCTATCAGCAAATTTGATACACAATTTATTTCCCAAGGTGAATTATAGTGCCAAACAATACTTTTATTATCGTATACTTTCAAACTGTTTTTTTTCACTTTGCGTAATTTGGCCAGCTTTTACACCCAGTTAAATTGATCCAGCAACTTTGTAGTCACCACAGTTATATAGTCAAAAATTTTTATTCGTATAATTCAGACAGGTTTTTTTCACTTTGCAGTCAAGTTTGTGATAATCTACTTTGCAGTATAAATTTGGAAAACACTTTTAGTTTTCCCATAATATATGCCAAAAATCTTTTATTATCCATATACTTTTTAAAGATTTGCATTTTGATGAATCCAGCTTTTGTAGACCACGTGAGTTAAATTGAACCAAATTGTAGTACCCATTTATGAATAGTGCAGAACCTTTTTTATTTACATTGTCACACAGTTTTGTTGATCACTTTGCAGTTAATTTGAATTGAAATTCTATTGCATAAGTTTGAATAAGAATGTGAAACCTTTTTATTATAAGTTCAAAATCTTTTATTTTCCGTTTCATTTCAAGCGTTGTTATAGAGCACTTTGGCAGTCAGTTTGTCGAATGAGTCACCACAGGTTAATATAGTCCAAAAACTTTTAGTATCCGTATTAAAAGACAGGGTTTTTTTTTCACTTCATCCCAGCTTTTTTCACCTTTTGGCAGTAAATTTTTAAAACTATTAAATTTAATACACATAGATGTGCACCAAAAATAATTTTATCCAATACATTTCATCAGGTGTTTTTTTTCACTTTTGGTTCATAGCTTGTTGATAGATCTACTTGCAGTTAAATTTGAATACAGCAATTTGTGTCACCACAGGTGTAGTGCCCAAAAATAATTAATACTATACATTTAATACGTTTTATCATTTGCGCAGGTTTTTGATTGGTCACCAAGCTTAAATTGAAATCCACAACTTTGCAGTTACCACATTCTGATAGTGCAATTAATACCTTTAATTAATTCATAAGTTCAGACAAGTCCTTTTTTCACCCTTTGGTCATCAAGCATTGTTGATATATCTCACTTGCAGTTAAATTTGAATAGAATTAGTCACCACATTGCAGTTGATAGTGCAAAATAACCTTTTATTATCCAAACCCCAAGGGTTTCTTTTACTAGGTGCCAAAAATACCTTTTATTATCCGTATACCTTTCAGACAGGTTTTTTTTTCACTTTTGGTCAGTCAAGCTTTGTTGATAGATCTACTTTGCAGTTAAATTTGAATACAGCAATTTTGTAGTCACCACAGGTGAATTGATAGGTGCCCAAAAAATAACTTTTATTATCCCGTATACATTTCAGATACGTGGTTTTTTTCACTTTGGCGCAGGCCAGCTGTGTTGATAGAGCCACCTTGCAGTTAAATTTGAATCCAGCACTTTGTATTCACCAAAAGGTGTACTGATAGGTGCCAAAAATACCTTTTAATTATCCGTATACATTTCAGACAGGTGTTTTTTTGCACTTTTGGTCAGTCAAGCTTTGTTGATAGATCTACTTTGCAGTTAAATTTGAATACAGCAATTTTGTAGTCACCACAGGTGAACTGATAGGTGCCAAAAAATACCTTTTATTAGCCGTACTTACATTTCAATACGTGTTTTTTTTTCACTTTGGCGCAGGCCAGCTGTTGGTTGATAGAGCCACCTGCAGTTAAATTTGAATCCAGTCAACTTTAGTATCACCACAGTGAACTATAGGTGCCAAAAAAAACCTTTATTATCCTGTATACATTCAGACCAGGTGTTTTTTTCACTTTGGTCAGTCAAAGCTTTTGTTGATAGATATACTTTGCCGTTAAATTTAATACAGCAATTTTAGTTTAGTTCACTCACAAGGTGTACTGATAGGTGCCAATAAAACCTTTTATTATCCGTGTACAAATATTCCAGACAGGTGTCTTTTTTTCACTTTTGGTCATCAAGCTTTGTTGATCAGAATCTACTTTGGCGTTAAATTGGAATACAGCAATTTTGTAGTCACCACAGGTAGAATTGAAGTCCAAAAAATACATTTTATTATCCCGAATACATTTCAGATACGTGTTTTTTCCACTTTGGCCAGGCCCCTGTGTTTTGAAGAGCCACCTTGCAGTTAACTTTAGAATCCAGCAAACTTGTAGTCATCCACAGGTGTACTGATAGGTGCCTAAAAACTAACCTTTTATTATCCCGTATACATTTCCAGACAGTTGTTTTTTTTCCTTTTTGGTCCAGTCAGCTGTTGGATAGATCAAACTTTGGGCAGTTAATTGAATACAGCAATTTTGTAGTCACCACAGTGAATCGATAGGCCAAAAAATACCTTTTATTATCCCGTGTTACATTACCAGATACGTGTTTTTTTCACTTTTGGCGGCAGCCAGCTGTGTTGATAGAGCCACTTGCAGTTAAATTTTTGAATCCAGCAACTTTGTAGTCACCACTAGGTGTACTGATAGGTGCCAAAAAAAACGTTTATTATCCCTATAACATTCAGACAGTGTTTTTTTCACTTTGGTCGTCAAGCTTTATTGATAGATCTACTTTTGCAGTTAAATTTGAATACGCAATTTTGTAGTCACCACAGTGAATTGATATGTCCAAAAATACCTTTTATTATCGCCGTAACATTTCAGATACGTGTTTTTTTCACTTTGGCGCGGCCAGCTGTGTTGATAAGCCACTTGCAGTTAAATTTGAATCCAGCATACTTTGTAGAGCAACACAGGTGTACTGATAGGTGCGAAAAAGTACCTTTATATTATCCGTATACAGTTCAACAGTGGTTTTTTTTCAACTTTTTTGGTCAGTCCAAGCTATTGTTGATAGATCTACTTTGCAGTTAAATTTGAATACAGCTATTTGTAGTCACCACAGGGAATTGATAGGTGCGCAAAAATACCTAATTATTATGCCCGTATACATTTCAGATACGTGTTTTTTATCACTTTGGTCGCAGCCAGCTGTGTTGGATAGAGCCACCTTGCAGTTAAATTTTGAATCCATCAACTTTTGTAGTCACCACCAGTGTACTCGAATGGTGCCAAAAAATACCTTTTAATTATCCGTATACATTCAGACAGTGTTTTTTGTCACTTTGTGGTCATCAAGCTTTATTGGATAATCTACTTTGCCAGTTAAAATTGAATACAGCAATTTTATTGTAGTCCACCACATTTGAATTGATAGGTGCTCAAAAAATACCTTTTTATTATCGCCGTATACATTTCAGTAAATGTGTTTTTTTTTCATATGGCGCAGGCCAGCTGTGTTGATTAGAGCCACCTAGGCAGTTAAATTTGAATCCGAGCAACTTTAGTCACCACCAGGTGGTACTGATAGGTGCAAAATACCTTTTATTATCCGTATACAGTTTCAGACAGGTGTTTTTTTTCAGCTTATTGGTCAGTCAAGCGTTGTTGATAGATCTACTTTGGGCAGTTAAATTTGAATACAGCAATTTTGTAGTCACCACAGTGAATTGATAGTGCCAAAAAATACCTTTTATTATCCCGTATACATTTCAGATATGTTTTTTTTCACGTTTGGCGTCAGGCCAGCAGTGGTTGAGTAAGCCACCTTTGCAGTTAAATTTGAATCCAGCAACTTTGTGGTCACCACAAGTGTACTGATATGTGCCAAAAAAGATACCTTTATATCCGTATACATTTCTGACATGTGTTTTTTTCACTTTTGGTCAGTCAAGCTTTGTTTGGATAGGATCTACTTTGCAGTAATTTAAAAGAATACAGCAATTTGTAGTCCACCACAGGGTGAATGATAGGTGCCAAAAATACCTTTTATTTATCCCGTATACATTTAAGATACGTTAGTTTTTTCACTGTTGGCGCAGGCCAGCTGTGGTTGAGTAGCCACCTGCAGTTAAATTTGATCCAGCAACTTTGTAGTCACCACAGGTAGTACTGATAGTTGCCAAAAAATACCTTTTATTTCCGTATACATTTCAGACATTTATTTTCTTTCACTTATGTCAGTCAAGCTTTGATGATAGATCTACTTTGCAGTTAAAATTTGAATACAGCATTTGTATTCACCACAGGTGAATTGATATGTGCCAAAAAAAATACCTTTATTATCCTATCTACATGTCAGATACGGGTTTTTTTCACTTTTGCGCAGGCCAGCTATGTTGATAGAGAGCACCTTGCAGTTTAAATTTGAATCCAGCAACATTGTAGTCACCTACAGGATGTACTGAAAGGTTGCCAAAAATACCTTTTATTATCCGTATACATTTTCAGACAGGTGTCTTTTTTTCACTTTTGGTCAGTCAAGCTTTGTATGATAGACTACTTTGCATTTTAAATTTGAATAACAGCAATTGTAGTCACCACAGGTGAATTGAGAGGTGCAAAAATACCTTTTATATCCGTATACATTAAAGATACTTGTTTTTTTACACTTTGGCGCAGGCCATGCTGTGTTGATAGAGCCACCTTGCAGTTAAATTTGAATCCAGCAACTTTGAGTCATCACAGGTGACTGATAGGTGCAGGGGGGAAAAAAAAAAATAAAAAAAAAAAAAAAAAAACTATATATATATAAAAAAAAATGAAAAAATACCTTTTATTATCCGTATACATTTCAGAAAGGTGTTTTTTCAACTTTGGTCGTCAATTTTGTTGATTAATCTACTTGCAGTTAAATTGTGAATACAGGCAATTTCTAGTCACCACAGGTGAATTGTAGGTGCCAAAATTTCCTTTTATTATCCTTATACTTTTCAGATACGATGTTTTTATTCACTTTGGCGCGGCCACTGTTTGATAGAGCCACCCTTGCAGTTAAAATTTGAAATCCGCAAACTTGTAAGTCACCACAGGTGTACTGATAGGTGCCAAAAATACCTATTTATTTTCCGGTATCATTTCAGACAGGTGTTTTTTTCACTTTTGGTCCAGTCAAGCTTTGTTGATAGATTTACTTTGCAGTTAAATTTGAATACAGCAAATTTTTGTAGTCACCACAGATGTGAATTGAGTAGGTTGCCAAAAAATACTTTTTTATTATCCCGTAATACATTTCAGATACGTGTTTATATTCACATTTGGCTGCATGCCCACTTTGTTGATAGAGCCACCTTGCAGTTAAATTTGAATCCAAGCAACTTTGTACTCACCACAGGGTGTAACTGATAGGTGCCAAAAATACCTTTTATATCCGTATACATTTCAGACAGGTGTTTTTTTTCACATTTATGTCAGTCAAGCTTGTTGATAGAGCTACTTTGCTTTTAAATTTGAATACAGCAATTTTGATGTCACCACAGGTGAATTGATAGGTGCCAAGGAAATACCTTTATTTATCCAGTAGTACATTTCAGATACGTGTTTTCTTTTTTCACATTGGCGCAGCCAGCTGTGTTGATAGAGCCACCTTGCAGTTAAATTTTAATCCAGCAACTTTGTACACCACAGGAGTACAGATAGCTGCAAAAATACCTTTTATTATCCGATACATTTCAGACAGGTGTTTTTTTTCACTTTTGGTCAGTCAAGCTTTTATTGATAGATCCCTACTTTGCGAGTTAAAATTTGATAACAGCAATTTTGTAGTTCCCACGAGGTGAATTGATAGGTTCCAAAAATACCTTTTATTTCCCGGTATACATTTCCAGAGCCGTGTTTTTTTCACTAATTCGCAGCCAGCTGTGTTGATAGAGCCACCTTGCAGTTAAATTTGAATCCAGCAACTTGTGTCACACAAGATGTACTGAAGTGCCAAAAAATACCTTTTATGATCCGTATACATATCAGACAGGTGTTTTTTTCACTTTGGTCAGGGTCAAGCTTGTTGATAGATCGTACTTTTGCAAGTAATTTGAATACAGGCAATTTTTTGTATTCACCACAGGTGAATTGATAGTGCCAAAAAATACCTTTTATTATCCGTATACATATAAGATACTTGTTTTTTCACTTGTGGCGCAGCCAGCTGTGTTGATAGAGCCACCTATGCAGTTAAATTTGAATCCAGCAACTTTGTAGTCACCACAGGTGTACTGATACGTTCCAAAATACCGTTTTATTATCCATTATACATTTCAGTACATGTGTTTTTTTCACATTTGGTCAGTCAGCGTTTGTTGATAGATCTGACTTTTGCAGTTAAATTTGAATACAGCGAATTTGTAGTCACACAGTTTGGAATGATAGGTGCCAATAAAATACAATTTATTATCCCGTATACAATTCAGAAACCGTGTTTTTTTTCACTATTTCGCATTGTTGCGGGTGCCCCCCAGCGCGCCCGGGTGGCCAGCTGTTGTTTGATAGAGCCACCTTGCAAGTTAAATTTGATCCAGCAACTTGTAGTCACCACAGGTGTACTGATAGTGCCAAAAATACCTTTTATTATCAGTATACATATCAGACAGTTTTATTTTTCACTTTGGTCAGTCAAGCGCTTTGTTTGATAGATCTACTTTGGCATTTAATTTGAATACAGCAAATTTTGTATGGTCACCACAGGTAGAAATTTTAGGTGCCAGAAAAATACCTTTTATTATCGCCCGTATACATTTTCAGATACGTTTTTTTTTATCTCTTTGGCGCAGGCCATCTTCTTGTTGATAGAGCCAACTTGCAGTTGTGTTTAGTGAATCCGATCAACTTTGAAGACACCGACATAATGTAGTATATGAGGTGCCAAAAAAACTTTATATTATCCTATATAATTCAGACAGGTGTTTTTTTTCACATGTTGGGTCAGTCAAGCTTTGTATTGATAGATTCTACTTTGCAGTTTAAATTTGAATACAGAATTTGTATCACCACAGGAGAATTGATAGGTCTGCCAAAAAATACCTTTAATTATCCCGTATACATTTCAGATACTTGATTTTTTCGACTATTTCGCAGGCTCCACTTGTTTTTTGGATAGAGCATCCCCAGCAGTTAAATTTGAATCCACAACTTGTTAGTCACCACAGGTGTACTGGAAAGGTGCCAAAAATACTTTTATTAATCCGTATACATTCAGACAGAGATGTTTTTTTCACTTTTGGTCAGTCAAGCTTTGTGATAGATCTACGTTGCTGTTAATTTGAATGACAGCAATTTTGTAGTCACCAACAGGTGAATGATAGGTGCCAAAAAATACCTTTTATTATCCGCTTATACATTTAAGATACTTGTATTTTTCACTTTGGCGCATGCCAGCTGTGTTGAAAGAGCGCACCTTGCAGTTTTAAATTTTGAATTCCAGCAACCTTTGTATTCACCCACAGGTGTACTTGAAATGTGCCAAAATACTTTTATTATCGCAGATGATACATTGCCAGACAGTTGTTTTTTTCACTTTTGGTCAGTCAAGTCTTTGTTGATAAGATTACTTTGCAGTTAAATTTGAATAAGAGCAATTTTGTAAGTCACCACAGGTGAATATGAATAGTTGCCAATAAAATGACCTTTTACTTATCCTGTGTTAGCATTCCGATAACGTGTTTTTTATTCACTTTGGGGCTGCGAGGCCAGGCTTGTGTTGATAGAGCCACCGTTGCAGTAAATTTGCATCCACAACTTGTACAGATCACCACAGGTTGTACTGAAATCTGTGCCTAAAATACCTTTTATTATCAGTATACATTTCAGACAGGTGTATTTTTTTCACCTTTTGGTCAGTCAAGCTGTTGTTGAATAGATCTACTTATGCAGTTAAATTAAATACAGCAAATTTGTAGTCACCACATGTGAAATTGATAGTGCCCAAAAAATACTTTTATTAATCCCGATATACATTCAGAAAACGTGTGTTTTATTTTCAGTTTGGCTCAGGCCAGCTGTGTTGATAGAGCCACCTTGCAGTTAGATTTGAATCCACAACTTTGTAGTCCCCACAGGGTGTACTGATAGGTGCCACAAATACCTTTTATAATCCGTATACATTTCAGACAGGTGTTTGATTTCACATTTGGTCCGTCAGCTTTGTTGATAGATCTACTTTTGCAGTTATATTAGAAAACAGCAAATTGTAGTCACCACAGGTGAAATTGGATAGGTCCAAAAAATACCTTTTATTAATCGCGTATACATTTCAGAAGCTGTGTTTTTTGTTCACTTTGGGCGCAGGCCAGCTGTGTTGATAGAGCCAACTTTGCAGTAAATTTGATCCAGCAAACTTTGTATTCACCACAGGTGCACTGATCCTTGCCAAAAAGTACCTTTTATTATCCGTATACATTTCAGACAGGTGCTTATTTCACTTTGGTCAGTCAAAGCTTGATGATGAGATCTACTTTGCAGTTAAATTTGAATACAGACAAGTTTAGTAGTCACCACAGGTTGAATGATAGGTGCCCAAAAAAAACCTTTTATTATCCCGTATACATTTCCCATATGTTTAATTTATTCACTTGTGGCGCAGCGAGCTGTATTTGATAGAGAGCACCTTGCAGTTTAAAATTGAATCCAGGAACTTTGTATGTCACACATGTGTACTGATAGTTTCCAAAAAATACCTATTATTATGCCTATACAATTTTCAGACAGGTGTTTTTTTCCTTTTTGGTGCCAGTCAAGCC
Source organism: Phyllomedusa bahiana (assembly GCA_025379985.1). NCBI lineage: Eukaryota > Metazoa > Chordata > Amphibia > Anura > Hylidae > Phyllomedusa > Phyllomedusa bahiana. Next base: position 9,450 of record JAODAL010071756.1, read on the forward strand.
TAGTTGATAGATCTACTTTGCAGTTAAAATTGTAATACAGGAAATTTTGTAAGTCACCACATGGTGAAATCGATAGGTGCCAAAAATACCTTTTATGTTAATCCGTCTGCATTTCAGATACGGAGGTGTTTGTTCACTTTAGGGCGCAGGCCATCGTGTTGATTAGGCCACCTTGCAGTTAAATTTGAATCAGCAATTTGTATTCACCTCAGTGTACTGATAGGTTGCCAAAATACCTTTATTATCCGTATACATTTCAGACAGGTGGTTTTTTTCACTTTTGGTCAGTCAAGCTTTGTTGATAGATCTACTTTGCAGTTAAATTTGATACAGCAAATTTGTAGTCACCACAGGTGAATCGATCTAGCGTGCCCAAAAAATACCTTTTATTATCCGTATACATTTAGATACGTGTTTTTCACTTTGGCGCATGCCAGCTTTGTTGATAGAGCCACCTTGCAGTAAATTTGGATCAGCAATTTTGTTTTTTGATTTGAGGACTTTGAGAATGGCTGTGATATGCCGTCTTTTAAATAAGAGACGTTTCCAAAACTCTTCAATACCCTTCTCAAATTTTTATCTTTCTGAACATGGAGCGAAATTCAGGGGTAAGCGAGCAAAGAGGGGGTATGGACATGAGGTAGAGATACGAGAGAAGGTTCTTATTCCAGTGCTGACGACAACACGCATGCCATCGATCGTCATAGCAGGACCGTCAGTCCTGTCATCGCTGGTCCGGGCCCTGTGAATCTCAGTAACAACAGCGTCGACAATCTGTTCTTCGAGTGGTTAATGCAACCTTCATCCAGCAGTCTTACCTCCACGTCCTCCCAGTCAAGGCCAACAAATGTCCTGTCCATCATCATCATCAGCATCGTCCAACATGAAGCAGCCCAAATGACAACGTCGTTGTACCCAGCCACTGGTGGATAATCCATTTTCCTGAATACCTCTTTGAGTGGTGACAAAATTCGGTTGGGGTCAGAATGGCATGGTTAAAAGAACATGAGGCCAAAGCGAATGATTTTCTCTGCTCTGACGCCCAGTTATTCTGATGCCATCAGAGGAGAGAAGGAAGCCGGTCAATCCCCCCGTGTCAAAAATCCCGCGTTCCGCAACTCCTTGCAGTCCCCTTGCTTGTAGCGCCTCCAGCTCCTGGATGCAGAATGGTCAGGACGACCAAGGTCCACCTGTGTTTTGAATGATGATTATGACGACATTGCGGATCCAACCGTGTTCTTTTCAGCAGATTTTTGCTTTGCGAGCGAGCTTCATCAGTGGAACGGAGGAGGAAGACGATGGGGTAGTGTCAGTACGGTCCCCACGCCTCAAAAAGGGAGAGGGCGGTCCGCAGAAGTCCGCTGATATGATTCCGTCAGCCACGGTCACTAAACCCCGCTCCCGCTTAACACCGTCAAAAAGGTCCAGTATCATCTTCAAGCCTTGCCTACTTTGACAAGCCATCTGATTCACCCAGCGATGTCATATGCCGCCTTTGCCGTACACGCCTAAGTAGAGGCAAGAATCTTCGGTGTTTAACCACCACCAAACATGTCTAGTCACATGCAGCGAATGCATGAGTTTTAAATGGAGGGCAACACTTGGGGCCAAAAAAGGCCAGACCGACGCCGGGCCTCCAACCACTGTCACACCTCTGTCTCCGCCTCCTCCTCCTCCGCCCCCACCAAGCGTTTCCTCAGCTGCCATTGTCTCTCAGAGTCATGATCAGGGATCAGCCTCCGTTTAGCCTCCAAACCGTCGTCCGAGTACCACCAGCACCACCAGAGACCCATCCTACCCCTTCTACTTCCGCCAGTTTGCGATAACGGGCGAAATCTGCTGGCTGCCCTTAAGATCGGTAGGCTGGAGCACATCCGTTGTCTGGCACATGTCATGAACCTTGTCGTCCAGAAATTTTTAAAGAGCTACCCGGGTCTGGACTGCTGAGGAAGGCTCGAGGTCTGAGTTCGCACTTCCGCCTTTCGCATCCTGCTTCATTCCGCCTGGCTGCGTTGCAGCGTCAGCTCGGCCTCCCCGTCAACCGTCTCATTGTTGACGTGGCAACACGCTGGTATTCCACCCTCCACATGCTCCAGCGATTGTGGCAGCAGCGCAATGCCATTACGCAGTACGAAGTGACACATGGCCTGACAAGCAGCGGTGCGGACCTCGGGGTTGTTTTGAGCCACACCGAGAGTGGAGGCAGGTGAAAGAGCTCTGCACCATCCTTGCCAGTTTTGAAGAAGCCAGCCAAAAAGGTCATGTGCTACGATGCCCTTGTCAACATGAGCATTGTCGGTGATCTTAAGTTGTGGAACGATCGTTGGACACTCTGAAACAACAGGTCCCCCAGCGATGGAGGAGGAGACGGACACAGATGCGGACAGACGAAGCCTTTCTTCTCTAACCGGAATCCAAAAGGCCCGACAGTTTCCCCTCATTTATCGTCCTTCAATTAGCAGTGGTTCAGGGTCCTAGTGCAGTGCACAGGCGGCAACTCAGCTCTCAGGCCAGGGTGCATCATCTGAGGCCAGTCAGGGCAATGTTTGAACTGTGCCGGAGGAAGCGGAGGAGGGAGAGAGTATTCCTAGACACCGACTTACACCGACTCCCCGCCCTTGGAAAGAGTGTTGGCGCGAATTTGAGGCGGAGGAGGAAGAATTGAGGATGATCAGTTCAAGTGCCCCTCGAACCCAGAGGCTTTGAAATCAAGTGGCTCCATCACTCACATGAATTGCTTGGATGCTCCATTTCCTCCAACATGATCCTCGTATTAAGGGCCGATCAAAAGGAACAACATTTACTGGGTGGCCACCCTCCTGGATCCCCCGTACAAAACAAAACGTCAGCACTTTCCTTCCACCACCGCAAATAGAAGTAAAATGCAGGAAATGAGAACCTTGCTGATTGATCAACTAGAGACAATGGTTATGCGTCTGCTTCACGTTATCACCTCAAAATGTCACGGTGGAACAACATCAGCGACGTTACAGCAGTAAGTGCCAATAGCCGTAGCGGCAGCAGCGAGCAGCAGCAAGGTGGCATAAGCCTAATGGGTGACCTCTTGCAATCTTAATTACCACCTCACCACGCATGCAATGCAGGGCACACATCCAACACAAACAGGAGACCAAGCTTAAGATCATGGTGCACAGACTTATCGCGCTCAAGCGACCAGATGTTTTTTTGTATTTGTTTCCGGACCCAATAGACTTCTGGGTATCCCAAATGGACAAATGGCTCCGAGCTGCTCCTCCGCCACGCCATAGAGGTGCAGTCCTGGCCCATCAGCCACGATATATCTGAGCGGATTCTTCAGCACATCTGGAGGAGTCATTACTGACAAACGCATCCGGCTTTCCACAGATAATGTGGATCAGTTTTGACTTTATTATAAAGATGAATCAGGCAAGGGATCTCTGATGATGTGTTGTGGCCCCAATTGCCGAGGTCACCAAATAAGATGCCAGTCTACTACACATTCCTCTTCAAACCAAAATGGTCCTCTTAAAAACTTTTTTTTAAAATTATAATTTCTTACTGCAATTTTTATTCTCTTATCCCAACCAGTTCATTTTGCTGGTTTTGCTGGAGGAGATCTGTAAAAGACAGCAATGAGCATGGTTTCATGACAACCCTGTATTCCATTTACTCACTTATCTTTAGAAGTTTTTGCATTTTCAATGGTTTTGAGGTCATAGTTGCTGTGAGATACAGCATTAATTATGGTCCTTTGGAACAGAGAATGTGTCCTTCTAAGTGGCATTTCTCTCTCCATCACAAATTTTAATAGTGGCTGATAAGTCATATTTTATAATTTTTTGGGGTCATTGGCTGTGAGATACAATCAATAATCATGGTCCTTTGGAACAGAAATGTGGCATCTAAGTGGCATGTCTCCCCACAATTTTTAACATGGCTGAGAAGTTATTTTATTATAATTTTTTGGGTTCATGCTATGCTTTGAAATGCAGCAATACTACATGGTCCTATTCTAAAAAAATTTGTTTCTAACAGACATTTGTCTTCAACAATTGTCAAAAGTGGCTCAAATGGATCATGTTTTGAATTTTTGGGTGCATTTTGCTGTGACATGCAGCTATACTAACAGGTCTATTATAAAAATTTTTTGTTCTAACAGACATTTGTTTCTCTCAATTGTCCAAAGTGGCTCAAGGGTCAATGGTTTTGAATTTTTGTGGGCATTTTGCTGTGACATGCAGCTATACTACAGGTCCTATTATAAAAAAAGGTTGTTCAAACAGACATTTTGTTCTTCACAAATGGCAAAAGTGGCTCCATGGTCATGTTTTGAATTTTGGGGGCATTTTGCTGTGACATGCAGTATACTACAGGTCCTATTATAAATTTTTTTTGTGTCTAACAGACATTTGTTCTTCACAATTGGCAAGAGTGGCTCAAGAGTGATGGTGCTGTCAGAAACAGGAATAGGTAGGACACAGTTTAAGCGGACACATATTGCAGAAATGACTTGGTTTTATTTTTTCTTGCAAGATCTATAAAAACATAGGCTATCAATCCCTGTATTAGACAACCCATTTAATACAATTAAAAAAGAGGAAACAAAGACATGGTGGATTCCATCCCTATTTTAAAAATGTGGTTTTCTAGAATTAAACTACTAAAAAACTTGCATGTAACAAAATAGCTGTAAAAAAATTCCTCTGAATTGTACAAGGGAGGTACAGGAAACTTGACACAAGATGTAGGTCATATCAGAGGAACATTGAGTATGTAGCACGGGGGAACCCCCAGAGAAAAAGTACAGAGACCCAATTTCCTCCAGCACGTTGATAAAATGAGAAAAAGAATGCCAAGAAAAAGGGCAAACTGGGTGGAACAGGAGCGTCAACCACCAGTATTTCCAAGTGAAGCTCAATTGGTCCCCCACTCATACGGAGGGGCAAGCGCTACCCAGGTCTTGACTGTGTACTGAGGAAGGCTGGAGGTCTTACCTCACACTTCCGCTTCCGCCCCTTTTGTTTTCGTTTGCTGCGTCATAAGGGCATTTTTACCTGTTAATAGATGACGGACGCCAGCCTGGGCTCTCACCCCACCCCCGTAACTGGCCCTGGCTGCTGAACCTGGTGTTAATAGATGACAGACGCTGCCTGGTTTCAACGCACCCACTGTTAAGTCTGGCAGCTGGACCCCCTTTTTTAACAGATGGCTGACGGCAGCACTGGCTCTCACCGTTAGGGGCAAAACAGGAGAGCTTCAAATTTCCCCTAAAAAATCAGATTTTGAAAAAGGTGATTTCTGTGAGGTTAAGTAGTGTCAAAAAGGGGGCCAGGGCTGGACACAAATTGCATAATTTGAGGCTTAAAATTTTCTGGGGATGGAGTCACTATGGGGTCGCATCATTTGATCTCCAGGTGAGTCTGTCCCTAATCAATGAAGAAGGATTTGGAGGAAAAATTAAACCAATTAATTGATTGGCTGAATCACTCTCAGAAGCAGGAGGGCAAATGTCTTTCAACTAAGAATTTTTTTGGGGATGATTAGGACATTTGTATTACTTATGGGGTGTGCGGGACAAATTAACCATCTACACGTGTAAAAAATACCTTTAAAAACTGCAGGGGAGGGGTGTAATGTTGTATGTTTTTCACACTTGAAAAAAAAGCAAAATGGTAATAATGTAAAACTATAAATAAAAACTTCCCTAAATAAATTCTGTAAACAAAATGTCAGTTACCAAAAAATATACTAAAATGAAAGTTTACTGTACAAAATTAGCATAGTGCCACTTTTGTGATCTGTGGGTCAAACAGGTTTTAGGGGTCATGCTGTGGCCCAGGACAGGGATAGTCTATGTCCAGTGAAACTAAAAATGGTGGTTGAAAGACTCCTTTTTCCGGACTTTTAAATGTGGGGGTCATTTCAGGTTTGGGGCTCTTGCTGGGTCCAGGGGCAGGGGTAGTCA
>JAODAL010071757.1:0-15396 GCA_025379985.1 Phyllomedusa bahiana
CAATACGGAACGCTCAGGAACATTTTCACTATGGGTATAAAACACCAAGGTTTCCGGTGAGGGCCAGCAGGAAGTGCCCGGGGCTAAATAGGACATCCCGAAAATAACCAAAAAACCGCGCACTGCCCCTTTAAATTAAAAATTGCCCGGCGGCGGCCCGCCCCTGGGGGGCGGAGCTAGGCCCCGGGACCCAGAAGCAGCCAAAGAGGGAGCGGGCCGGTAAGTGCACCGGCGGGACGGGGGGGCGAGGGGACCCAAAAATCCAACGGGCGGGACGGGCTCCCTCGGTCGGGGGCCGGGCCCCTTCGACCCGGACAGTGGTCGCAGGGGGTCCGTGCACTAAAAAAAAAAAAACAGTTCATTTTTCAAATAACGGAAAATGTTTTTTTAAAGGGTCAAGGGAACTTTAATTGCTTGTGTAAAACGCGTAAAAAAAATTTTTGTAGTTGTTCTGGACAACATAAAAGAAGGGGACTCTTTTTTCGACTATGAAACCGCCTGAAAAAATGACCAAAATACACAGAAATATCTTAAAAACTACGTCACCAAATGATTTGTAACGGTAAAAATCCACTAAACCCAAAAAAGTTTTACTCTCATGGGGGAATAACCCTAACACTTCAGAGGTAAGTGTAGGATAAACTGTTCTGTCTTGAGAGCACACTATTTTTTTGCTATCACGGGATATGTCTTAGATATGTGTAGCTACAAACTCACAATAAACCCAGTTTTCAACAGATTTACCAAACCATGCAAAAAAAAATATAGCGGTTGTGTAATTTGGATGTATCCAATAAAAATAGTCCATGATTTTTTTGTTTTTTTTGTAAAACTGAAGAAAAGGTTTAAGTTATGCACGGCAAAAATTTAATACATTTTGAAACACAGGCCAAAAAAAAAAAACTGCGTTGTAGGGCTCAAGTCAACAAAAATATCTTAGAAAGCAAAAAAAAATTTTTACCTTCCCACAATCCATTTAAATTTTATACAAGGATTATGCTAATGACTCCCTTTATCTGTTGACAGAGTGCACTAAGATTAGCAGCCTGTTCTCATCAAATTAGTACTTATTATTATAATTTAGTTTAGAGCGCCGATAATTCCAGGGTGCTGTACAGGTCAAGGGGTTCAGGTACATAATATAAGACAAATATAATATAAGACAAATACAATAACACTAAGTGACACACTGATACGGAAGGAGAGAGGACCCTTCCCACCAGAGCTTACAATCTAAGCAAGGAACATATACATTGTTCTTGAATATGTGCATTCTGATTGTTTTAGAGCCCTAATCACTCACACAGGGACCATGTCACTCCTGCCCTGCTACAAAACACCAGTGACTGTCTGTCCGCTGTCTCTGACATCATGTCCTCTCTCTATCTCCAACGAACCCTCACCAAAACCGAACTTCTTGTTTTTCCCCCATCTGCTAACCAACCCCCATCTGCTATTTCTCTCTCAGTGTGTGGCATCACCATAACACCTAGGCAGCAGGCCCGATGTCTTGGGGTTATTCTAGACTCTGATCTGACCTTCACCCCATATATCCAATCCCTTGCCCGCTCCTGTCACTTGCACCTCAAGAACATCTCCAGAATCCATCCTTTTTCTACTGTGGAAACAATCAAACTCTATTGTTGCTCTTATTCTTTCCGTCTTACTACTGAAATCCCTTGTTTATGGGGTTTCCCTCCCTCTCTGTAAACTCCCCCCTCCCAATCATCCTGAATCAGCAGCCAGGCTTTCTTTCCCCCAGCCCTAAAACTGATGCCTCTACCCTGTGTCAGTACTGCACGGTTGCCCATCCAGTACAGAAACAGCTAAACTAATCACTCTCACTCATAAAGCTCTCCACAGTCTCACCCCCATACACCCCCTCCTCATCTTGTCTACCACCTGCCCCCCCTCCCGCTCAGCTACGGACATCAAGCTACAGATACAATCATCCGAACCCCCCATGCCCTTTTAAAATTTTTGCACGTCTGAAAACCCATTCTCGGGGAACTTTAAACCACGTCCCATCAGGCAAAATCCCACCTTCGCATCTAAGGTGTTTTTGAAAACACATCTTCTCAGGCGGGCCCTACCAAAACCACTAATTGTTAACCCCCCCCTTCATCCACACTTTTGCACTCCCCCCCTCCAAAGGGCACCACAGGTATTACTGTATATAGAGTACAGTCGGGTGGCAGGTTCACCAAATGTTTTTTAAAACCTCCCCTTTTTATAAAGCATGGCTGGGCCATTGAAAAATTTTACACTTCTCCCCCCTTTGTTTCCCCAGGCCCCTCTTAGATTGTAAGCCTTGCGAGCGGGGCCCTCACACCTTTGTCTCCCCTTTAAAGTAGCTTTCCTGTGTAATGTTGTCTTTTGCTTATTATACCCTCTACTTTTGAAAAAGTGCTGCAAAAATATTTTGGCGCAAATAAATAAAGTTTAAATTTTTTTTTTTTATTATTTTAATTAAATTTTTAAAACCATAAATCCCAGGGAAACCAAACAGAAAACTGTGGGAAAATGTGATAAAATAAGACCCGTGGTACAAGGTAAACACAATATAAAGGGTAGTCTACCGCTTTTTTTTTATTTTTTTTTTACTGCAACAGTCCCAAATTAAAGTTTAAAAAAAAAATACTTACCTCTACCCTCATCTATTTCCAATGCTGCGCCACCTCACTCAATACCGGTCTTCTGTTTTCTTTTGTTTTTTCCCAAATGGGACGTGACCGTTGCGGGCCGCTGTTTAGCTGTTTTGCCTGTGTAATGATCAAAAAAAATGACTAAAAATTTTGGGGAGAGGTGAGTATCATTTTTTTTTTTTTTAAATGGACACTAAAAAAAAAAAAAAATATGGGGTGGACTATCCTTAAAATTATGTATTCCCCATATAGTCCCCATATATCACTTGATGCAATAATAATCTTTATTTATATTATGCTAACATATTCTCAGATTTTACAGTGTAGGGGGGTATAACTACAGAAAAAAAATCAAACTTAAATAGTAAAAAGCTACTAACAGATCAACAAAAGGGTCCCCATGTAAAAAACTGTCTGGGGTCTAAAACTTTTTTTGTTTCCTAGCAACCAATCGACACCCCTTTCATTTTCCAGAGCGCTATAAAATTAAAGGGGCGTTCGTTTTGGTTGTAGGGGTTGCTTTTTTGTTACAAAGGGAAACAAAGGGAGTTTTAAAGCCCTGACTTTTTCATATGTGGGGCCCGGGTTTGTGAGGAATTGCCGCAAAGCTTACACTATGAGGGGGGGGGGGGTGACAAAAATTTGGTTTGCAAAATTCCCAGCAATGTTTCAAAAATATGGGGGGGTTTACAAAAATACGGGTTAAAACCGCCCCCAGACAGATAATCCGTGGTGCTCAAGTGCAGGGAGGACAAAAGTGGGGCAGAAAAAAATGGGGGGTTACAATTAGGGATCTTTGGGAGACCCATCTGAGAAAAGTATTTCGGGCGGCTTAAAATTTTAGGGTTATGAGTTTTGCCTGTCTTACTTGGTAATTAAAATTTTAGAGAATTGGGCGCAGATAGAGTGGTGACAGAGATGTAGTGGGGGCAGCGCTGTGAAGAGCTTTTTGGGTAGAGTGTCAGTTTATACTTAATGGGGTGGAAAAAAAGATGAGCCCTTTCTGCGCATTTAGGATGGATTTTAGAGGGGAGAGTTTACAAGCGGGATTACAAGACGAGAAAGAATAAGGGCAACAAGAGAGTTGGTTCTTTCCAAAATAAGAAAAGGGCAGATTCTGGAGAGTATTGAGGGCGGCACAAGAGGGGGGGAAAGAATTGTATATAGGGGGGAAAGGATAGATTAGAATCTATATACTACCAAGGGAGCGGGCGGCTGTCTGGAGTTTAAAGGGGGTGCAAAACCCCCTGAAACAGAAAAACGGGGTGGGTTGGGTTTTAGACGTGTATGACAAGAATTCAATTTTAGTGAGGTTTAAAAACCCAAAAGAATTTTTCAAAAGATAAAAAAAAAATCCTAAGCACAATAAAAAAATTTTTAACCAAAAAAGAAAAAGTGGTAATCAATTTACGTTTGGGAAACCGAAGTTTACATACACTTTATAAAAAAACACATAGTATGTTTTTCTCACTATTGACATGAAAAACAGCATAAACCTTACACATTTTAGGGCAAATGGTTACCAAAATTATTTTTATTTTTCCAAAAGCCAGAAAAATGAGAGAGAATTTTTTAAAGGGACTTTTTCATTTTTTGCAAAATCAAAAGGTTACATACATTTTTGTATTTGGGGAACATTTGCCCTTTTAAATGATGAATTTGGTTTAAATGTTTTTTGGGCATACTTCCCAAGCTTCTCACAATATTGGTTGGAATTTTTTGGGCCCCTTCCCCCGACAGAACTGATGTTTTGAGTTATGTTTGTAGTTTGCCTTGCTCACAAACCTCCCTTTTTTACTTTGCCCAAAATTTTTCAATAATGGAACCTGGTTTGTGGGGGCCACCCAAAACATTGCTTGGTTTTCCTTAAAAAGGGTTTTTCTCATTACAAGCTTTTAGCCCACAGCAATGTTTTTAAAGCAAAGGGTTTTTTGAATTGGGGTGTCTTCTTCCTGCCTTTCTCCTCCCCCTTCCCCTTCCCCCCAGCAAAGGCAGCTCTCCCTCCTTTATTTTTATACGCGGGGGGGCGGGGGTTGCTGCGGTTAACCCCGTGGTGCCCTAGATCTTTGCCGGGATTAGATCAGCGTATTAGGGTATCTATGAGTGTGGGGAGGTCTGTGATTGCTAAAAGCAGAACAAAGGGGATGCAAGTGTTCCTATACCCTCTGCTTAGCTTACATACCTCCACATCTCCAGCAACAAACAGACCTATCAGAACAACACAGGGAACCTGTGAAGTGTTACTCAGGATGTGTCACTAGTAACAGCAGAGCATGAACTGTTCACAAGCCTCCCTGATCTGTATAGTATTATTATAGTTACAGCTCCACAGACACATCATGATTATAGTAACACACAGGGTCACTGCTGTCACATCTATTGATCACCTCATCTCTGCTCAATCTGTGTAGAGAGCAGAGGAAGCAGGCACACACAGGGTTAATCCAGGCAGCAGGGACACAGAAGCCAGAGTCCTCCCTCCCCCTCCCTCCACTACAGAAGCATTCTGTGGGGCGGGGCGCTCTGCTCTGACCAGTATTCAATAGGTGATGAGTCATACAGACCTGACAGCCAGTGAGATAAGGATCAACAGGTTGGCTGCTATAGAGATTTGAGAAGCTGATGTAGTACTACTAACAGGGCTTAATCAAAATCAGTAGGACATTTGTAATGAACATATATTGCAAAGCTGCTTGTTTTTTAAAAGATCTTTTAATTAAAACCCAATCATTGTAGCGAGACAACCCCTTTAAACCACTTTGTAACCAATTTGGTTAGTATGCTTCGGGTCATTGTTCTTTTGAAAGACCCATTTCCGCCCAAGGTTTAACTTCCTGGCTGATGTCTGAGATGTTGCTTCAGTATCTTCTTTCCTCATTATGCCATCTATTTGTGAAGTGCACAAGTCCCTCCTGCAACTAAACAAACGCACACAACATGATGCTGCTACCCCATGTTTCACAGTTGAGATGGCGTTCTTAGGCTTCCAGCCTCTCCCTTTTTCCTCCAAGCGTAACAATGGTCATTATTAAAACCCAACACCCAAATTTTTTTAGTTTTTTTCAGACCACAGGACATTTTTTCCCAAAAATGTAATCGGGTAAACCTGTGTGCTTTTTTAAACATTAATCTATTTTTTTCTGTAACCCTTGGAAACTTCTCACCGTTTGTTTCACCCATAACCCCTTAATAGATTGTAAGCTCTCACGGGCGGCCCTCACAACTTTTGTCTCATCTGAAAACCTTTTAATTTAATGTCTCTACTTTACCCTCAAATTTTGAAAAGGGGCTCAAAATAGGGGTTGGCGCAAATAAAAATAAAGATTATTTTTAATTTATTTATGTCAGGGTTCATGCTGCGGTCCCTGTTTAACGGACTCGCAGCGTGCCCGTTTTGGGTTTGTTTTCCCAGCTGCTGCGCGACATCCCCGGGGGCCCCTGGCTCTGGTCTCTCCCTGGGGCTTCCCCACTCCCGGGCATCCTGTGCGCACTTTTTCTCCCTCTGGGGGCACGCGCGCGGAAACGCACCATATTTAAAGACAGTTTTTCCTTTTTTAAGTGCCCCCTGACCTTTTGGCTATATAACAAACTTCCTCCCTGTCTTTTGGGGCATTTCGGTTTTTTTATCCGCACTAAGGGTTGACCCCCTTGGCTGCTGTACTGCTGCTGCCTTTTCATACGGTTTTTTTGCCCCTTTCATCGCTTCCTTCTTTTTCACCTGCCCATTCTCCGGGGTTTCCAAAACTACCTTTCTTTCCTGTTTCTAAACAGTACCGGTTTTATCCAGACTGTCCCTCATTTTCCCCCCTACTCCTGGGCCCTTTTTTACGTTTACGGCTACATCTACAGGCCCCGTCTAATGCCCTACAACCCCCTACCCCGAACCCCGCCCTTTTGGCAAACCCCCCCCTGCACCACCATCTGCCCCCGCGGTTTTGGCCCCCAGGATCCACCCCCCCGATAACACGGGCAAACGCTTCACCCTACCTTTTTTTCAACGCCAAAACCCTTACAGTACGAACTGACCAATTTTCAATATGGATCCCCTGGAAAAAAAACTTTGCCTGAACAGAACCCCTTTTTTGAACCCTCCCGGGTTTTTTATCCCCAGGGATTTTTTTTCAGAAATTTTTTACTCCCCACCACCCGTCTGGATGAATCGTTTTCTTCATTTTCACCTACAACTGGGTCCCCCTGCCTGTGTTCCGCCTCCTGTTTTTATTAAACCCTTTCCCCCCCTTCACCCTGCCTCTTCCTCCCCTTTTTTTCCGGAATTCCCCAAAACCTGTCGCGCTTCCTCAATCCGTGCACCAAACCACTTTTAGGTTCTTGGGTCACCAAAAAATTTCCCTTTTTGGGCCGTTGGGCCCCAAGGTTTGGGTTTCAACATCAAACCTCTCCAGGTGAACCCCTTTTCCTGGGGCCCACCTCCGTGGGAGAAAGGGAATTTCCCCGACATTTCCCCAGAATTTTCCCTTTAAAGGGTTCCCCGGAAAACCTTCGAGTTTCCTGGGCGCAAAAACTTCCCCTGCTTTTTCCTGGGTCCGGTTTTCCCCAAACAAGGCGACTCCCCCGAAAGGGCCCGTATGCCATCCAGTTCCCTACCCTGGCCTCCAATCTTTTCCTGGAAACCCCCCGAGGCCCTCTTTCTGCCTCTTGGGGGGGGTTTATGGACGCATTTTAAAGGGGATTTTTGGGTGGGGCAAACTTTCCTACCAAACCCCGGAAGACCCCCCATTTCCCCTTGCCCACCCGGATCGCACCATTTTTCTGAAGGGAATTTTGACTTGCCAACAACCCTTTTCCCCCCCGTCCTCGCAAGCCCCACGGCCCCCCTTTTCTTGAGACCCCGACTCAGCTTCGCCTGGCACCTTTTGTTCACCCAAGATGAGCCAGGAAGTCAACCGCACTCATCCCTTTTCCCCAGAAGAACGCCCTGTCGACCCCAGGGTAAAAACTGGCCTGAAATGTGGTGGTTTCCCGGGATTACCTGAAAACTTCCCAGTCCCTCCCAGCTGCAAACCCCCGGGAAACCCCCTGCCATGGTGTTGTGGGAAATGACCCCCCGAATCAAAAATGCCTTTTTCTCCCCCGTCGACCACTCTGGTCACTTTTTACTTTTTCGTCTGGTCCGCCTATTAATTTTCCCGTCTTCCCGGATTAACCGGGTCCCCCTGAGAAAATTTTTTCCACCACTTTTGCTGGGAAGTTCATCCTGCCTGTTACCCCTCTAGAAAACCCCCCACGTTTCTCTTTTTATTTAAAGGGGTTCCTGAAGGAGCCAGTCCAGTTCCTAAACCCCGCATGTGTCCTTTAAAGGTTGGGCAGTTCCCCCCCAGGAAATCGTCCTTTTTTGTCCTCCTAAATTTATCTGCTCCGGTCCTTGCCGGGCTTCCCCCTTTTTCCAGCTTCACAAACCCCCCCCCGGATTGGAAAACGGGGGAAGTTTTAGAATGGGGCAAGCTTTTGGGACCTTCGGGTGCCTCAAGCCCGCCCCACGGGGCAGCCCCCGCCCACCCAATTTTTCTTCCTTAGTTTTTGCTTTCCAAAGGAAGAACCCCCGTGGGGGAAGAAGACCCCTTTTCTGAAAGACCCCCTCTGCCCCCCACCCACCCCCCCCCTGCCAAAGGGTTTTTTCTTCTGCCAGGTCCAAAAGTTACCCGGGACCTCTGGACCCTCCTCCCGACGACCGTTCCCCGGGATACCCCAGGGGAGGTTGGGAACCCCTACTGTTTTTTTAGGATACCCCTTTGCCGGGGGGAGGGCTTAAAGGGGGGGGTTTTATGTCACGGGTTTACGCTGGGGGTCCCCCCGCTAAGGGCACGCAGCGTGCCCGGGGTCGGTTGTGTCCCAGCGCTTTTTCGCGACATCCTCTGGGGTCCCTGGGGCCCCGGGGCCTCACCCTTTCTTTTCCCCCACTCCCTGGCATCCTTTTGCGCCACGCGTGCTCCCCCTAGGGCACCGCGAGGGACTGCACCATAATTTTTAAAGACACATTTTTCCGGTTTTCCCGTTTGTTACCCCTTACCTCTTTCTATATTAAAGAACTCCTCCCTTCTTCTGGGGCCCGTTTGTTTGTTGTATCCCGCAATTTTGAGCTTAAACCCCCTTTTCTGCTGTAACTTCTTTCTGCCTTTTCATACGGTTTTGGACCTTTTTAACCCCTTTCCCGCTGTAACCCCGCCCCCTGCCCATTTTCCAAACTACCTTTCCTTTCCTTTTTCTAAAAGTACCGGTATCATCCCGACTGGGGCCATCAGTTTTCCCCCGCTACTCCTGGACCCGTGTGGGACGTTTTTACGGGTACATCTCAGTTCCTTTCTACCTCCCCGCCCGCTACTCGGAAACCCGGGACCCTTTGCTACCCCCCAGCCTTTACCAACCTTTGCCCCCCGGTTTGGGGCCCTGAGGAAACCACACCCGTATATCAGGGGGTTTTGGCTTCCGGGCAAAAACCTTTTGTTTAAAAGCCAGACCTTTTCCCAATTTTTTATGTTTTTCTTTTTGGGGTTATGGGTTTTTCCTTCCCGAGTGTCCAAAACCCGGGCCCCGTACTCATTTTACTAAATTAAAAATTAAAACAACCCTTAAAATTTTTTGCCAAACATCTTCACAAGGGCTTTTGCAAAATTTTTTTTTTTCTTAGGTTTTGATGCACATGGGCCCGATCAAAAAAACGTTCATTTTTTGAGAAAACAGAAACCCCCTCCTTTCCCGAACGGGGGAAAAGATGGCTTGGGGATCCCAACTTGTGTTTAAATTTTTTTATAATTTTTTTGTACAGATGAATGACACCTTTAGGGATCTGGAAATTGGGACCCCAAGGGGGATCCAGACTTGGAAAGTCCCCCCAAATTTTCCCTTTATGATATCTTGGCTTTTTTCTGTAACTTTCCCATCATGTTACACACAGAAGAGTGCTCAAAATTTAAATCAGATGGTGTAAAAAACCTTCCCGAACTTTTCCCAAAAAACAAATTTAAATTTAAACCCATGGCTTTCCCCCAAAATTTTTTAATGGCCTAGTAATCCAAATTTACAGTTTGACTTTGTAGAAAGTAATAAAACCCCTCTCCCTAAAAAGATAAGGGTTATTTTGCCCCCATTTCAATTAGTGAGAAAAAAAATTCATATTTTGTCTTTTTAATAATGTATTTTTAATCTTCTGGGTTTTTAAATTTATATTTAAATATAATAATAATAAAAAAATATATAAAAAAATAAAAATAAAAAAAACAATTATTTTTAAATGAAGTTTAGATTGAGACAGAGGGGAGGACCCTGATGTCCCGAGACCGACAGTGACTGGTGTTTTATAGGGGTTTCCAGGGCGATTCAGGGAAGAGATGGCTAATTGAGTGTCATCAGCATAGAGATCAACATGTTACAGAGGAGCAGCTTACCGCCAAAATAAACCAGTTTGTGGGATACCAGACATGTGTCTAAAACAACAGTTCAGCAAACTCTAATTGGTATGAGCAAATGGATGGTCACTACACCTCTGCTAACAAAGTTGCATCAGAAGAAAAGACCTAAATTTTTCCCGGCAGTTTTGGGAAACGGTTGCCTTCTCTGATAAGTCATGTTTTCTGTCTCCATATTCGGTGAGAAACATCAGAGAATAAACACCTTTCAACCATCTCTGGAAAAACACAAACCGGTTTTGGCTGTATTATGGTCTAGAGAATGTTTTTATTGCATTCTCTGGGCCCGTTCATCATATGGAAGGCACTCTAAAACCAATTTGGGTTTTGAATCAAACTTTGCAGAACATGTGCACCCATACATGCTGGTTGTCTTCTCTGAGGTGGATGGGGTCTTCCTGCAATTTGTGTAGAACTTAGTCACGCACTCCTTGGGTAATTTAAGGTTAACGGGTGCAATAATGGAAAGGACATGTAAGTCCGATAACTATAGATTTTATTAATATCCACTGCACACCTTGTGTTGATTTGCAAAAAACGTTTTTTAAATTTAGATAAACAAAAAATTTTTTTCAGTGAGCCAAGGATCCACACTTATATACAATAAATACTCAACAAATGTGTCTTTTTTACATCGGTATTATATTGTAAGGAGTCACAGATGTGAATGTATGCGACGTTTTGGCTGATAGAGCCTTTTTCAAGCACATCAAGTGGAGTAACAAGACCTGTAGTATAATATACAGTATATATGGGATAGATATATCAGCAGTACATAGAGTGCTAAAGGAGATGGCTGTAATATAAATAATGGTAATGGAGTAACGTCTCCGATGGGTGTATGGGCTTGAGAAGCAATTTAATGGACCTGGCGCGCTTTCTTTACTTCCTCGGACGCCAGGTCCATTACTCAGCTTCTCAAGCGCCATACACTATCGGAGACGTTACTCCATTACCATTATCTATAATTACAGCCATATTCTTTAGCACTCTATGTACTGCTGATATATCTATCCCATATATACTGTATATTATACTACAGGTCTTGTTACTCCACTTGATGTGTTACATTTGGTGGAAAAAGGGAGAAGCTTGGAAGCCTAAGAACGCCATTGCAACTGTGAAACTTGGGGGTAGCAGCATCATGTTGTGAGTTTGTTTCGTTGCAGGAGGGACTGTTGCACTTTACAAAATAGATGGCATCATGAGGAAAGAAGATTCTGTGGCATTACTGAAGCAACATCTCAAGACATCAGCCAGGAAGTTAAACCTTGGGAGGAAATGGGTCTTCCAAATGGACAATGACCCAAAGCATACTGCCTAACTGGTTACAAAGTGGCTTAAGGATAACCAAGTCAATGTTTTGGGAGGGGCCATCACAAAGACCTGATCTCAATCCTATTGAAAACTTATGGGCAAAGCTGAAAAGGCAGCTGCGAGCAAGGCGACCTACAAATATGGCTCAGTTACATGTTAGTTCTGTCAGGAGGAATGGGCCAAAATTCCTACAAACTATTGTGAGAAGCTTCTGGAAGGATATCCAAAATGTTTGACCCAAGTCATACAGTTTAAGGGCAATACTACCAAATACTAATGACATGTATGTAAACTTTTGACTTTGCAGACAGTAATAAAAATGCTTTAAAAATTCTCCCTCATTATTCTGGCTTTTGGAAATCCTAACTGACCTAAAACAGGTAAGGTTTATTCTGATTTCATGGCAGATAGTGAGAAAAGCATGTATTATTATTATTATTATTATTATTATTATTATTATTATTATTATTTATTTTAGAGCACCCTTAGTTCCAGAGTGCTGTACATTTGATGGTGGTTAAATACACAAGGTAGGTCAAACAAGTACAAAGGTGACAATAATTAACAACTGGTACAGGGAGAGAGAGGGCCCTGCCGTGAGGGCTTACAGTCTACAGGGAAGGAGGGAAGAGACAGGAGGTGAGGGGCAGACATGTTTGTGGGGAAGTACAGTGACAGCAGGCTTATTGTTGGTTATAGGCAATCCTGAAGAGATGGGTTTCCAGGTCGCTTTTAAGGCTATTGAGCGTGGGGGAGAGTCTGATGAGTTGGAACAGTGAGTTCCAGAGTGTGTGGGAAGCACGGGTGAAGTCTTAAAGATGGTTATGTGAAGAGCTGATAAGGAGAGAACAGAGAAGAAGGTCATGTGAGGAGCAGAGATTGCGTGAGGGGAGGTATCTAGCAAACAAGGCAGAGATGTATGGAGGGGAGAGGTTATGGAGAGCATTGTAGGTCAAGGTTACTAACTTGAACTGGATTCGCTGGGCAATGGGTAGCCAGTGCAGGGATTGAGAGGCAGAGAAGTAGCGAGGAGATAGGTGCATCAGACGGGCAGCAGAGTTAAGGATGGTTTGGAGGGGAGTGAGGGTGCTAGATGGGAGGCCACAGAAAAGGATGTTGCAATAGTCTAGGCAGGTGATGACGAGGGCATGGACAAGCATTTTTGTGCTATCAAGGTTAAGCAATGAGCAGATTCTGTAGATGTTTTTCAGGTGGAGGTGGAAGGCAGAGGTAAGGGTTTAGATGTGTTATTTGAAGGACAGATTGGAGTCAAAGGTTATCCCAAGGCAGCAGACTTGCAGAGCCGGTGAGATAGTGCAGCTATTGACTGTGATGGAGAGATCAGGTGGGGGGATAGAGTGGGACAAGGGGAAGATAATAAATTCAGTTTTCTCCACATTTAGTTTTAGGAGGTGGGAGGAGAAGAAGGAGGATCTGGATGAAAGACAGTCTGGGTCCGGGAGAGTAGAGAGGTAATATCTGGACCGGAGATGTAGACTTGGGTATCGTCAGGATACAGGTGGTATTGAAAGCCATGGGATGCTATTAGCTGACCCAGACCAAGAGTGTAGGTAGAGAAGAGTAGTGGGCCCAGGATAGACCCCTGGGGAACACCAACAGAGAGCATGCGGGAGGAGGAAGCGGTGCGAGAGTGGGAGACACTGAACATCCGAACAGTGAGGTACCAGGAGATCCAGGAAAGGGCTAAGTCCATGATGCCGAGGGAGGAGAGGATTTGTAGCAGGAGTGAATGTTAGACAGTTTCAAAGGCAAGGGACAAGTCTAGGAGGAGAAGGACAAAGTAGTGGCGTGAGGCTTTTGCAGTTGCTAGGTCGTTGGTGATTTTGGTTAGTGCGGTTTCAGTAGAGTGGTGGGGTCAGAAGCCCGATTACAGCAGGTCAAGGAGAGAGTTGGTGGAGATGAGAGGACAGTCGAAGATAGACATGCTGTTCAAGGAGTTTAAAGGCGAATGGAAGCAGTGAGATGCAGTGATAGTTGGACAGAGAAGAGGGGTCAAGAGATTGCTTCTTAAGGATGGGTGTGATTTCCATGTGTTTAAAGGAGGAAAGAAAGGTGCCAGAGGTTAATGATAGGGTGTCGAGATGGGTGATGGCTGGGATCATAACAGCACTAAGGTCAGGGATGAGGTGCGATGGCACTGGGTTAAGACTACATGTGGTGAGGTTGGATGTGGACAGTAGAGAGGAAAGCTTGTCATGAGTGACAGTAGAGAAGCAAGTTAAGGGGGAATAGGGATGAGCAGGTGTAGAGGTGAGTGGTGGGGACTGTGCAGGAATAGAGGTAGGCAGAGGGGACTGCGGGGTGAAGCTTTGACTGATGAAATTGATCTTATTTAGGAAGTGAGCGGCAGAATCGTCAGCTGATAGGAGAGATAGGGGAGGAGGTGCTGGGGGATGGAGGAGAGAGTTGAAGGTGTTAAAAAGTTGTCTGGGGTTGTGAGACAGGTAGACTATGACAAAGGTGAAGTTATTCTGTTTGGCAGTGGTGAGTGCACATTTAAATGTATGTAATGATTGTTTGTATGAGGCGAGGTCCTCAGTGGAGAGGATTTTCTTCCAGCGGCGTTCAGCAATTCTGGAAGCTCGCCTCAGCTGTTGGGTAGAGTCTGTGTGCCAGGGTTGTCTGTTGATTTTGCAGGTTCAGTTGTATGTGAGAGGGGTGACTGCGTCAAGAGTGGAAGTGATTGTGTTGTTGTAGCAAGTGGTGGCTGCGTCTGGGTCAGCAAATGAGGATATGGTAGAGAGGGGGGCAAGAGACTCAGAGAGAGTGTGAGGGCTCAGGTTTTGGAGGTTTCTGTGGGGATTCACTAAGTTTGGGGCAGGAGGGGCAAGTGGAGAGGAGATGGTGGAGAAGGTAAGCAGGTTGTGGTCAGAAATGGGGAAAGGAGAGTTTGAGAGGTTAGGTAGGGGGCAGAGGCAGGTGAAGATTAGGTCCAGTGTGTGTCCCTTTTTATGAGTGGCTCCAGAGGTCCACTGGGAGAAGCCAAAGGAAGAGGTGAGTGACAAGAGTTTGTTAGTATTTTTATATAGTGTATGTAAACTTCTGGTTTCAACTGTAATTGTGAGATGCACTGCAGTCAACATGGCACCAGATACCTGTGAAAACTTACTGGAACATTATTGAGTCACTCCCAGTCCGTCTAGCTGCTGTTTAGCTGATGGTCATAATATTGTGACTCGATGGTGTAACATCACAATGTAAAAACATTTTTCAAACTTTTTATGTAATTTAATAAACTACAGTATTAAAATTCCATGAAATAAGCTTTTAGCTGTGCTATTTAATCTGTTTTATTATTTTATTAAAATCGAAATGTAAAGTGTCAGCTAATAACCTACCATCATGCCATATTTACTAAAAAAAAAACCATAGTGATTTTATGATTGAAAGAATATTTGATACATGGTCCATATGGAAGTCCCTAGATGATAACTGGTATAAAAAGCATCTGCTACACTCCTTTTTTTAATGGTAAAAAGATGGGTAAGCATACACATGCTAAGTGCTTCATTGTTTTCCTTTCATTTATTTTTGTTGCTGTTTCTTTTGTTTCCCTTCTGGTATTTTTCATAATTTACATTCATAAACTGTTGTGGGGAGGTCTTGCATAATTAGCCACAAACATGACAGATGGGGTGATAAGGAGGATGGATGGACAATCTCTTGGCTAATGGAGTAAGAAATTCATACTCAATATACTGGCAGCCATTAACAAGCACTTGAGGCAACTGAACATTGAAAATATCCTTATCTTAATCATTTCTGTTTTACAGTCTGGTAATTGGAGTTCTTCATGCCACATAATTGCATTTTTTCTGTTCATAAACACATGAGGTGAAGAAACATGGAAAAGTCTGTATGTACTGTATGTACTGTAAATACGATAGATAGATAGATAGATAGATAGATAGATAGATAGATAGATAGATAGATGTGCGGACGGACGGACAGACAGACAGGTAGACAAAAAAAATAGATAGATAGTAAAA
>JAODAL010071758.1:0-15396 GCA_025379985.1 Phyllomedusa bahiana
CCCGAATTTGGGCTCCAGGTAAACAACATACTGTTTGACGATCCTCGTCTTTGTGACAGATTGCCCTGTTTCCCTAATAATGGAGTCCCCTACTATGAGCACCTGTCTAGCCTGGCCTGCACTCCTATTCCCCACCTTACTGGAGTAGAAAGGGCTAGTGTTGCTGCAGCAGCGCTATTTTTGAGCTGACTTCCCCCCCCATCCGCCAATCTGGCACAGTTGCTGAGGTGTGCCAGATCAGGACTAGCCTCCGTGACACTTTTCCCTCTACACTTCTCTCTGACTGTCACTCAGCTAGCTGCCTTATATCCCTGCACCCCCATGCTTCTATCCTCCCCAGCATCTACCCCAGCGAGGGCTTGCTCAGTAAGCAGCAGACTCATTTCCATGTTGGCAATGGTTCTCAGTGTTGCAACTTGCTCAGTTAGAGCCAGGATCCAGGCTTCTAAATGTGCAGTGCACACATCACGCACAGCAAGGACTGCATACATTGCACAGGTTGTCAATCATGGAGTACATGTAAATATTACAAATGTCAGTGAACCAAGATATACAGGTAATCTAATACAATATTCTAACATACAATACAATATTTTCCTATTGTGAAAGAGTGTCTGGCCTGGTCATAGAGGGAAGGTATATCTGCCCAAGATACCTTATGTGTGCCAGGTAAAGAGCAACCAGAAAGAGAAGTGTCAGAGTTTCCTAAGAGATCTCTATGTGTAGGTTTAGTAAAACCCATTTTGTAAGGCTGGTTTGCTGGATTGGGGATAGCGAGGGTGGCCCCCCTCCACCTGGACAGTCCGGGTCTTGGGCCTGTCCTAATTAGGCCTAGGTGTTCCACCTCATATGGGGCCCAAGCTGCAGACACACTGTCTCTCTCAGCCTGGGAACAGGTTATCTGCCTAGAACCTGTGGGAGCACCTTCTTGTGGTACAGTGATACTGTTATGTTTGGTGACTGGTATTAGGGCGGCACTGAGATAGAGAGGAATCCTGATGTTCAGTTAGTGTCGGACAGGCATAGGATTTGTTTTGTTTGTTTTGTCTTTATGTACCACAAGCTGACAATAAAACTGGCTGCGGTCAGTTTTAAACTAACTTCTCTTGTTGTTTGGACTTCTTTGCCTGCTGAGCTGTGCCCGTCTACCCAGGAGACGACCAATCCGCTACCTAGTCCCTTACACTATAACCCCTTAACGACCCTGGACGTATGAGTACGTCCCAGGGCCGCTAATGGGCTTTGCAGGGGGATCGTTCCGCGACCCCCCCGCACAGTCGCCGGGTGTTAGCGGCTACTCGCCGCTAACACCCGGCCGTTACAGCGCGAATGGGCAGCGTCGCCCGTCCGCGCTGTTTAACCCCTCAGACACCGCAGCGAAGATGGCGGTGGTGTCTGAATGAATGACAATCAGTGCCGCGCACCGATCGTCAGGGTGATCGGCACCGTTGCAGCAATAGCTGCAACGATCCACCACCGGACATGGAAGTGGGGAGCCTTGGGGAAGGCTCCGTCACTTCCAGCCCTTTGGTTTGCCCCAATTCCGTCCGCAGACAGGAAGTGGGGAAACCGCCATCTTGGTACAGTCTAATGCATTGCCTATGCAATGCATTAGACTGTATTGACAATTCGCCACCTATGGTCAATACCATAGGTGGCCTCAATTTAAAGTAAAAAAAATAAAAATAAAGTTTTACAGTACAAAAAAAAAAGTTTTAAAAAAGTTCAAATCACCTTCCCTTTCCCCATTTTACAAAATAAAAACAATAAAATAAAAAAGTTACACATTTTTGGGGTATCGCCGCGTCCGAAAAAGTCCGATCTATAAAAATATAACATCATTTATCCCGTGCGCTGAACACCGTAGAAGAAAAAAAAATGCCAAAATTGCTTTTTTGATAATTTATGTCACTTAAAAAAGGGAAATTTAAATGTGATCAAAAAAGTCGCATCCATTCCAAACTGCTAGCGATAAAAAAATACACTTCACCCACAAAAAATGCACCCTCACTGACGTCCGTAGGGTTTAGTACAAAAAAGTTAAATTGGGCGCACAAACTGGCGCCAGGCGCAAATTTAAAAAATAGAAAAAGTTTGGAATTTTTTTACGGTACCAAAACATAAGGAAACCCACATGTTTGGTAATTGCCGGATGCGTAACAACCTATAAATCAGAAAAACATTGTATTTTACCGAATTTGAACCCTTAAAAGCAAACCCCCACAAACATGGCGGAAATACTTTTTTTTACAATTTTTCCCACTTGGAATTTTTTTGCGTTTCCCAGTATATTCCCAATATATAGTGAATAACACCATTGGAAGTACATCTTGTCCCGCAAAAAAAAAAGCCCCCATGGTCTATGTAGGTGAAAAATTAAAAAGTTATGGCTCTTTGGGAAAAGGCGGGGGGAAAAAACAACGTGTAAACAACAAAAAACGGTGGGTCCTTAAGGGGTTAAACTTCAAAAATCTAAAGACCCTCAATCTAAGGTCCTATCCTTTAGACAAAAACAGACTGTAGACAGAAATTGCTTGCAGGCTCACACACTCGCTCTTCTGCAGTGCCTGCTGCAGATGAAACCTCTGGAGACCAAAGGCAGTAACATAAAAACCTGATTTTCTTTAGAGTGACGATTATGATTTATAATTTATGATTTTTGGGGCTTTGGAACCAATTACCAGTTTTCCATTGAGTTATGGTATCAACATACAGTGGTTGTCCTGCAATAAATTAATATTGTATGTTGAGGCATCACTGTACTGAATATCTGAATAAATGACATTTGTAATTCAATTGAATATCCTGTTTTATAGGGATTTCTTTTCCACTAACTATAATTTTCTGTATTGCTCCGTTTATAAATGATCACTGTACATTTTGCCCATGTGCTACTATTTATTTTTTGTTACCACATCTATCTGTGGGTTCTGTAGCCACAAATGCACAACCAGGATTCCTTATCTCCTATTCCCTGCCAGCCCATTGATGCTTGTCTGCCTGCACGTTGAAACAGCAGACCCTCCTACATCTTTGGCCTTTCCCTCCGGCTGTGTGACATCTGACCAAATCTCTTAGCTACACATAGGATCACAGCAGGGAAGAAGGAATGTGTAGTGTGTAATGTGTAGGAATTTGCTTGTACTGGGGTTCTAGGTTCACATGTCACAGAAAAGTTATAGAATTTGCTGGAGATTTTGCAAATCACAGAAAAAAACAGGATTCGATCATAGCATGTAAGTTCACCACCTCTGTAACAGCAAATGTCATTCTGCCATAAATTAAGTTTGCATTAGTCCACGCTCTGCCACTCACATCTTGATAAACCTTCAGTAAGAAGGTGAAGCCTAGAAACATGCAAAATGGCACATCAAAGCACAGGAGAAGTTCAGTTAGATTGCAACTACACAGCACAACCCACAGTACGCAGAATCTTGGAAATATTCAGATAAAAAAACCAAATGGTTTGAAGTACAAACACTCAAGTTAAGCTGAACAACATAATATAATAAAACAAAGACTTAAGTTAAAGGAGTTGTCTCATTACAAGCTTTCAGCCTACTTCAAAGTGTCTGGCAGCAAAGGATTTTTGAATTCAGGGGCGTGCTTCTTGTCTGCCTTTTCTCCTCCCTCTTCCCCCCTCCCCTCAGCACACAGAAAGCTCTCCATAACTTCTATACTGCAGGGTGAGGGCGAGGGGGTTTGCTGCCAGAGTTAACCCTGTGTGTGCCTGCCTAGGTCTGCTGCAGGCTGCTCATTGCTAGATTAGCTGCACTGTCAGCTCCACAGAGTCAGGAGACAGCAGGGAGAGGGCTGATCTATGAGTGTGGAGAGGTCTGTGAAGCTGTGTATGCTAATAGCAGAGCAGGGGGGATGTAAAGGTTCCTATACCCCCTGCTTAGCATACAAATCTCCACATCTCAAGCAACAACAAACAAACCCTGTCAGAACAGACACAGGGCAGCTATGAAGTGTGTTACTATACTCAGGATGTGTCACTAATACAGCAGAGCATGAACCGTTCACATGCCCCCCTGATCTGTTTTATTAGTCTAGTCACAGCTCCACAGACACATCATGATTATAGTAACACACTTCATTGCTGTCACATCTACTGACTACAGATCAACCTCATCTCTGCTCTCCTCAATCTGTGTAGAGAGCAGGAGGGAGCAGGCACACACAGGGTTAATCCACACAGGCACAGAAGCCAGAGCCCTCCCCCTCCCTTCCCTACAGAAGCATACTGTGCAGGAGGGGCTCTGTGCTCCAACCTATATTCAGAAACAGATGAGTCATCAGCACTGACAGCCAGTGAGATAAAGATCAACAGGTCTGCTGCTATAGGGATTTCAGGAGCTGATGCACTACTACTAACAGGAATAACTCAAAATCAGTAGGACATTTGTAATGAACATATATTGCAAAGCTGCTTGTTTTTAAAGATCTTTTAATTAAAACCCAATCATTGTAGCAAGACAACCCCTTTAAGATACCTTTTCTTGCTGCTTATATGACACTATTCATATGTGTTCCAGTTTTTTAAAGTTAACATTAAATGGGGCCATGGCGGGGGAAAATAAGAATACAAGCAGTCTCCAGGTTACAAACGGGATAGGGGCTGTAGGTTCGTTCTTAAATTGAATTTGTATGTAGTGTCGGAACAGGTATATTTGTTAACTGTAACTCCAGAACAAATGTTTTTTTTAGTTTTGGATAGTGCAGGGAAGGGTTCTTCCATTTGTTTTGCTGTCTGGGCCCATGTTAAGAAGATTTTACCTCATGTGCTGCTTTGGCATGCTGTAACTTGTAATTCCACAGCTACTATCTGCTGTGGAACATGGAACTACAAGTGCCATCATGCCACATAAGTCTCCGTTTGTAACTAAGGGACAGATATAAGTCGGAACGGTGTAAATAGGGGACTGCCTGTACCTGTCTCCTCATTCCCCACCATTGTTGTTCTGTAGCGCCCCAGAATCCACTCCTCTTCACTTCTTGTGTGGTATGTCATCCTTTAGCAGAGGGGCACGCTTCATAGTGAGTAAATGAAGTGCAAGCCCCTGCTGTTGGGCAGTACATAGCACAAAAAGTGAGGAGGAGCAGATCCTGGAGTGCTGCAGAATGGCAGAAGGTGGGGCCCGGGAGGAGGTAAGTATTCTTTTTTTTTTTTTTAGATATATTTTCTTCCAACCCTGACTCCATTTAACATTTCAAATAAAACTGGAAAGCCCCTTTAAAGAGAGATTACATATTAAATATAATGCAATATGTGACAACACAGCTTACCTGCCCAGCAGAAGAATATGTACAATACAAGTTGGGTAACAATAGGCCACATCTTGGATGAAGTTGAGAATAGAAAATGTACCAAAACTGCTGTTCACCTCCTTATTATTCTGTTTTCAACTGTAAGAAAAATTAAACATTCGTCACTATGACAATAGCTCCTCTCAAAGAATAATGCAATAATGTAATATGTTATAATTACCAAGTTATCATACAAAAAAAAAAACATACCGCAGGCTCAGTGTTTTTTTAATGAAAGTGAAAAATACTTTTATAAAATCTTTCAGCTTTTGATTACATGTATCTTCAAATTTCAATTCATTTGTAACACTTTACAGAAACAAGTAGGAAGTCTGCAGTGTCAAAATCCTCAATACCATGTATATACCACGTAATACCAAGTACTCACAGTTCAGTGATTCTCATAGTTAACCGATATAGATGTACTACGAGGTACTCACAGTCGAGTGGTTCTCATAGTTAACAGATATAAATGTACCACGAGGTACTCACAGTTCAGTAATTCTCATAGTTAACAGATATAGATGTTACAGGGCTATTGTCAAGATGTCTGTTCACCTGAACAGTGTCTGGACGTTTCAGAGGCAACAGCCTCCTCTGTTGGCTTAAACAACTATTTGAATCATTACCTAACTGGGTATAATGATAAAAAGAGTTGAACTAATATGGATTGTGGCTGTTGCCATACAACAGGAAAGCTGTTCAGCTAGAGAGCTCCTTGTTGCACAACCTATTCCACAGCAATCCTCCTTCCCTCGGGTCTTACACAACCATCCAGCATGAGACCAATATTGGGCAGATTAGACTTACAATACTGGTGAGTATAAAGTTGTGGGCATTGAAAACAGAAAGTCAAACAGCATGAACTGATGAACCGTTCCTGTCAAATGCCTACAGCTCAAGCTGCTGTAAGTGATGTTATGGTGTAGAGAACGTGTTTTGGCACACCCTGGATTCTCTGATCCCTGTGGATGGACTTTCTGACAGTAGGACTTTTCTAAGCATTGTGGTTGATTAAGTTCATCCTTTTATGGTAGCTGTTTAACCAATGCCAGAAAGACATTTTCAGGAGCGAAATGCAGCATGTCATAATGGTCATATAACCATGTGTTGGTCCCAAAACATGAATGCACATTTTCTTTGCTTTCCTGATCTTTACAGGACCTCTCCAATCTGTCCTGAATGCAGCAGCCAGGCTTGTCTTTATTTCCAGCCGCTATACTGATGCCTCTACCCTGTGTCAGTCTCTGCACTGGCTGCCTATTCAGTACAGAATACAACATAAACTCATCACTCTCACACATAAGGCTCTCCACAGTGCTGCACCCCCATACATCTCCTCCCTTATCTCTGTCTACCACCCTACCCGCTCTCTCCGCTCTGCTACTGATCTAAGACTACACACCTCACTCATCCGAACCTCCCATGCCCGTCTCCAAGATTTTGCATGTATTGCACCAGTTCTCTGGAACGTGTTACCCCATGTGATCAGGCACACTCACAACACTCACAGTTTTAAGTGCGCTCTGAAAACTCAACTTCTTAGACAAGCCTATCAAGATCCCTAATTGTTAACCACCCAAATTCTGTCATACATTCGTCACTTCCTGAACTTTGGCACCCACAGGCACTTATCTGTGTATAGATGTATGGTTGGAATGGCAGGTTCATCCACTTTTTATGTATACTACCCCATATTTATGTAACATGGCTGGTCCATTGTAAACCAAGCACTTGTCACCCTTTGTTTCACCCATACACCCTAATAGATTGTAAGCTCTTGCAAGCAGGGCCCTCACACCTGTTTTCTAAATTTTCAGAAACTTTTTTAAAATGAATGTCTGGTTTTGCCCCTGTGCTTTTTCCCCCTCTATATTGTAAAGTGCTGCGGAATATGTTGGCCTATATAAATAAAGTTTTAATTTATTATTTTTATTATTAAGATTATTAAAAGTACCTAGATCAAATCCTCACAGAAACCCCTAAAAAAAGTTCAGAGCATGGTCAAAACCCTCCATCCAATTTATGACAACTGTAAGAAGCTGCGCGCATAGGTCAATATTAATACAGAACAATTCAAACATCTAATAGAATCTATGCACAATTGATTACTGCAGTTCTGAAGGCTGAAGGATATCCATGCTACTAAATCAGCGTCTCTAATAAAGTGGCCAATCCGTGTATATTACCCATCAATCCTGCTCATCATCAAAATCTTTCAAGCCAGAAACGGTTTTACATTTTAAATTTTTATTTCCCAAAGCTTTCGATGTCACAGTCTCCCTTTTTTCCACGATACTTTTCCCTGTTATTGTTCTTCAATTGCCCTCCCTGAGAAAACTGTTAGTAAAGGGTTTCAAACCCCCAACATAAAGGGGAGGCTTATTCATACTAAATTTTAACATAAAAAGTTGGGTTTTGCTAAAAGCAGTTTAAATCGGGTTTAAGTTCTTTTTTAAAAATGTTTTGGGGTTTCTGAAACCCTTTTTTAAAAGAAAAAGGGTTTTTGGAGTCTAAAAAAGGGGAAAAACCCCAAATTTCCTCTCTGTTTTAAAAGGGGGGTTTTTCCCAACTAAAAAAATTTATGGAAAAAAATTTGGATAGGGTCTTTAAAAAGTGGATAGGTGCGGGTCTCCATTTTGGGGGGACCTACACCTATTCCGAGAACAGGCCCACAAAAGTCCAATGAGAACGGAGAGGTGGTCAAAACTTTGCCATTCATTTCAAGGGGAATTCCAAGTACAGCCAAGAGGGAATGCTTGGAAAACTCCCTAATCTCCTTCTCATCATAATATAACATAACTAAGTTCCCATCCTCCCTGTTTTTAGCCAGTTAGCCCTTTTGGTCCACCCCAAACTTTTCATTTAAAAAGAAATATGTCATTAGAAAATACCACGCTGTTTAAATCAAGTTTTTAAGTTTCACAAATATTTTTATGAATTTTGTATGACTTTTGTTTTTACATTTCACACATCACAAGCAATCTAAAAAAAATCCTGAAACCTTGTGGTTTCCAATCTGTCCATAAATTTTAATTTTAATTTACTTAACCCTTCCCTTTTCCTTTTTAAAAGACAGTTTTTCAGAATTGTCCTAATTATCATTACCGGCGGGTTTTACTTTGATGGGTTTAACACCAATGTAAAAAATTTTTACGGGATCCATGTTTTCCCAAAAACATGATGTCATAGCTCACCCTCTACTCCTCCTTGTACAATGACCCCAACAAAATTTGGGATAGAAAAGGCTGGGAAAACTCCCCCCATAGAAGTCAATGAATTACTCAATGGATGCTCAAATAAACATGTAGAAAACAGAACACAAAATAATGAATGATTAAATAAATAAAAACAGTAAAAAGAAAAAAAATAGGGCACTATTTATTGGTCCTTTTTGGCAAATATAAAATATAATTTCATGCATTATACTTTTACACCAGAGAGGGGGAAAACCATATCTGAAAATTAAAACAGATATAAAAGTGAAAAGTTTCTAAACAAGGAAATCGGGAATTTAAAAACCAAACTTGATTGATTAAGCCCCCAGGCCCTTAAACAAGCAATTGAGCATGATTTTTTTTCATTTTCTTCACAGGTATGTTGAATTGTGAAAGTGGACAACACCCCCATCATTTTTTCTTTTGTTTGTAAATTTATAATTGCGGGTTTTTGGGGTAGTTGAATGGGAATAGTGGACTACACCTCCCATCATTTGTCTCTGCTGTATATGTAAAAATTTGGGTTTGTGTTCTGGTTTTGTTGAATTGTTAAATAGTGGATTTACCCCCCTCCCATCATTTTTTCCTTTTGCGTTTATTAAAAATTTTGCGGTTCGGGTAGTTGTTTTGGGAAATTGTGGACTACCCTCCCATCTTTTTGTCTCTGCTGATATGTATTAATTTGGCCTAGGGCCTGTTTCTGGAATGTTAAAACCCATAAAATTTTTTCCCCAATCTCTGCCCTGAAAAATTTTACCCTGTTTTTATTTTTTATTGCTATTGACCTGACATTTTTCCCTTTTAGCTCTCCTTTGCTGACTTATTTTTTACCCACCCATTGCTGGCAGCGGGGGCCCCAAACTAAATTTAAAATCAATGAACTCCCCCATAGGTTTGAAATAAATTATTTTAGCTTGGGTAAAGTCTGACCATTTGGGTCATTTTTAGCCATGTAAAATTTAGGGGAACCCATATTTGAAAAGTAACCAGATATAAAAGGGGATAGATCTGAATCAAAGTATGTTGAATTGGGGGAATTTTGGCTACACCTCCCATAAATTTGTCTCGGGCTGATAGGTATAATTCCCGGGTGCTGTGTTTGGTATTTTGAATTGTGAAAAGTGGACTACACCTCCCATAAATTTGCCCTTCCTGTATATGTATAATGGTTTGTGCGGTGTTCTGGTATGTTAAAATTTTGTAAAATAGTGGACTAAAACCTAAAAATCTTTTTGTCTCTGCTTTTGCAAAATTTGGGCTGTCGGTTCTGGAATGTTGAATTGTGAATAGTGGACTACCCCTCCCATCTTTTGGGTTCTGCTGTAAATGTTAAAAATTTTGGGCTGTGCTGTGTTCGGGTTTGTTAAATTTGGTGAAAAGGGGCCCTTCACCCCCCCTTTTTCCTTTTTGCCCTCTGCTGTATAGGGTTATAATTCTGTGCTGTTTCGGTATGTTAAATTCCCATAGATTTCCCCTTTCTCTTTTTCCAAATTTAATTCCCCTGGGGTTTTTTTTTAAATTGCTATTGGGACCTGACATTTTCCCCCTGTAATTCCTTCGGGTTTTTATTTGAAAACCCCAAACCCATTGCGGACAGCGGGGCCCACTGTTTTATATCAAGGAACGCACAAAAAAAATAAATTATTTAACCCTTGGGGTCGGGCCCTTGCCCAATTTTGGGTCAGTATAGCCATGTAGATAGTGAACCATATCTGTAAGTGTTTGATCTGAATAAAAGGTAACTGAAAAAAAACCCCTTTGAAAAAATTAGGAAACCGGGAAAGTGGGCAAAAGGGGGGCCTAGGAAAAAACGTTTTTCCTTGTAAGTATCTAGGCTTACAAAAAAAAAAACAACCTTTTCCACATGCTCATATTGCTGTCTATCTTGCAGCCATCTACCTTTTGGCTTACCACCCTTTTATTGCCCCTGAGAATTTATCCACATCAGCGCCTGTCCCCTTCCCTCCCCCATTTTGTTCACACACACTCCCCTTTTCCCCCTTTTCAAATCCCAACAAACCACCTGCTAAATTTTGCTGCAAAAACGGGGCTCATGCTCTCACTGAACCATTGCTGTTTTCTTTTCTTTTCCTGCTTCTTGCTGCAAGTGACATCTTTTCCCAACCCCGGGGCCCCCCCTCCATTTTCTGCTCATCACCACCTCCCCTCCCATAGAAACCCCCCGCAAAACCCAATTGCTATTCGCTGTACATCCCTTTTCCCGTCCCCTTTGAAATGTTCTCTGTGGGAAAGCCCCATCCCTCTGCAACAAATTTCCCTGCTGTTCATGACCCTTTTTTTCTCCCAAATCCCTCAAACCTGCCCAGCCCTCACAGAAAAATGGGTCCCGCCATCGGGCCCGCTTCCCTTGCCCGCCCCCCTATTTGGGGGCCTAAAAATTACCCCCCACCCCCCAGACCCGAGAAAAAGGGCCGGGTGGGGGTTTTGGGATACTTTTCTCTCCCCCAAATGCACTTACCCGGGCCTTCCTCCTGCACCCTCATCACTTTCCCCTCCTTTGAGGTCCACCCCCCTCAGACTCCTTTCAGCCCTTTTCCCCCCAGACTCGCGGGTTTTGTACAGACCCCCCGGGTCACCCCCCCATTTTCTGGGTCTTTTTGGGTGCCTGGCTCCCACACTTCCTCTCAAATGAAATACCCCCTCTCATCATTTGGGGACTTTAAAACCCTATTTATGAACCCCCTTTTCCACCCCCTGCCTCTCAGATTCCCTTTTTACTAACCTTTTCTTGGGGCCCCTCGCAATTTTCTAACCTCCCACCCAAAAAGGGTGGAAACCTCCTTTATCTGGTTTTTTTGGTTTTAAAACCCTTCCTCAATCCTAACCCTTTTAAAATTTCTCCTTACACCTCTCTGATCACAATCTTATTTTTCCTTTTACTATTACTAATTTCACCCATCTTGGGCACCCTTTCCCGTCCCCATTTAAATATTCCCTCCATGAACACTCCCGGAATTTTACAGAAGCCCTTTCAAATTTCCCCACTGCCCCCCAATTTTCCTCCTCTCCCGCCCCTGACCTGGGGTCCAAACCCAAAAATTTTTTAAAAAACCCTTTCCCCCAACCCCCGGACCATTTGGGACCGTTCACAAACCGGGACCCCCAGAGTCAGACACCCACACCATGGCACACCCTCAGACTCGCCAACTGCCCGCGATGTTCCCGATGTGCGGGGGCGGATTTGGGGGAAAATCCGGGAAACTACTTTCAGACTTTCTCCCCCTACAAATTTATGCTCAGGACTTATCAAACTGCCCCTTTACAGCGCCAAACAAAAATATTTCAAACCTTCCCCCCCCCCCAATTTCCCCCCAACCTTACACAACAACCCAAAAAGCCTGTTTGACAACCCTTTCCCCTCCCTTTTCCGGGCCCAAACTCAGGGCCCCGGGCCCCCTGACCCCATGTGAAGACCTTTGGGCCCCTCACTTCAAAGGAAAATTGACAAAAAACCGGGAAAACAATCATCTCAAACCCCCAAACAGCACCAACTGGTCCCCCCCCGCAAAATCCCCCGCCTACTCTCAGCTCTTGACCTGACACAGAAGAAGAATTGTCCAGGGTTCTGCTGTCTGCGCGCCCCCCCCCCACCTGCTCTAGTTAAACCCCTTTTCCCCCCCACCTTTTCTATCTATTTCTTTCCCCTATTTTTCTTCCCCATAACTGCAATTTTTAAACCCCTCCCCCTCCCAAATGGGATCTTCCCATCTTTCCCTTTTAAAAATGCCCGTTAAAACTCCCCTTTCTGAAAAAGCCCAAATGGGCCCATCCTTTCCTGATAACTACCGACCAGTCTCTAAACCCGCCCTTTTTTATCTCCAAACCCTGGAAATTCTTGGTCTAAATCTGCCCAATCCGCTATCTCTCCGGGTAAAATCTCTTTTGAACCCCCTGCAATCAGGTTTCCGCACCCCACTCCAAAGGAAACGGCCCTTTTAAAATAAAATCTCCCCTTTTACTCCTAACAGCTAAAAAATTTAGGGGGGAAAATACTCATTGTTGCTTCTTCCCGGGTCTCTTTTGCAGCGTTTTACCCCTGTTTGGGTCACCAAATTCTCCTCAGCATGCTCGCACCATTGGCCTCCCCGGAAAATGCTTTTCTCTTTGGGTTTTCTCTTACCCTTTTTAACCGCTCCTTCAGTGTCTCATTTTGGGAGGTTTTTTCCTCCTCTTCTCCTCTTCCTCTTTCTTTTTTCGGGGTTTTTCAGGGATCCTTCTTGGTCCCCCACCTCTTCCAAAATACAGCCCCCATTGGGCAAAAACCCTTTAAAGATTTGGCCTTTTCCCGTACCCAATCCCTTTTCGCTGATGACACCCAATTATACACCTCCTCCCGAGCATCACTTTCCCGCTCTGCTTCAAAAACACCCAAGGGCGCCTTGGGCTGCGTTTCTGGGCTTCATGTCCTCCCTGTAACTTTAAATAAACCCCACTTAAAAACCCGAACTTCTAGTCAACCCAAACCCTCTACTAAACAGACCCTTTCCCTGCCCTTTTTTGTCTCAAAAAAATGGGTTTGGCCCCCACCATAACTCCTAGGGGAGCAGGGCCCCCCGGGCTTGGGGGTTTTAAAAAAGATTCCGGTCTTTTCCCTCCCCTATATCCAATTTCCCCTTTCCCCCTCTTGCTCCCCCTGCACCTCAAGAAAAATCTCCAAAAACCGTCCTTTTTTTATGTGGGGAAAAAACTCAAACTCTCATTGTTTCTTTAAATTCATTATCGGGCCCCGACTTTCTGTAAAAATCCTTGCCCTTTTTCGGGTTTCCCCCTCTGCAAAAATCTCCCCTTCCAAACGGTCCTGAATGCAGCAGCCAGGTTTTTTTCTTTCTTTCCCCCCGTATACTGATGCCTCTACCCTGGTTTAGCACTGCACTGGTTGCCTATCCAAGTACAGGATAAACAAAAAACTCATCACTTCACTCCCTAAAAAGGGCTCCACAATCTGTCCTTTCCCCACATCTCCTCCCCCATCTCCCGTCCCCCCACCCTACCCGCTCTCTCCGTCTGCTGATGAAAATCAGGTTTTCATAAATCAATCACCAAAACCCCCCAAAGCCCGTCTTCCAAAACTTTTAAACCCTGCGGGACCCGTTCTCTGGAACATGCTTCCGCGGGGCCCTGAGGGAAAACTCTTTTCCCCTTTGGCCCACCAAAACCCTAAAGGGTAAAACCTTTTCCCCCCCCCCCCCTACACTTTCCCCCAGCGCACTTTATCTCATTTTCCGGGACTTAACTGTATAAAATGTACTGTTTTGGGGGGCAGGTTCATCCGAAAATTTTACATAAAACCCAACCCCCTATTTATGTCACCCTGGCTGGACCATTGGGAAATCTTGCACTTTTTTAAACCCCTTTTCTCTCCCCCTACACCCTTATAGATTGGAAGCTCTTGCAACCCAGGGCCCTCTCACTTTGTGTCTCATCTGTAAGTAGCTTTTCATTGTGCAATGTATTTCTTTTGTCTGTACCTACACCCTCCAAATTGTAAAGTGCTGCGGAATATGTTGGCGCTATATAAATAAAGATTATTATTATTATATATCCCTCCTCAAGAGGGAAGAAGAAAAGACTACTTGAAAAGCTATATCTTACCCTAATGTTTATGTGTTCTTAAAACAGTCTCTATAGCTCTCCTATAATTCTTCTTTGTTATCATCAGACAATTTTCCTCCTATTTTCTATGAAAAACTATACAATTCAGATTTTCACACAGGTTGCTCCTTTAAGAAAGCTAGTCCCCTCACAAATGGCACTATAGACATGTTCTACTACTTTCTAGCATCAATACAGGTTGCAAAGCAAATTTCTCCTCTATTCCCTTTAGAATTTCTATTGCTGTATCGAGGAAATCTTTTGACCTTACAACAAAAGGTTACCGTTGCTGAAGCCTTGAGGGATAAAAAGTTTCCAGATCTCAACTCTTTCTTACTATCATCTGCTTAGCACACAACCAACCACTTACGTAACCATGTTTTCAATGAAATCTGTAGACAATTCTAATTACATTTTCTAGCCTCAACAAACTTTCAGGGCTGGAAACATTTTTGCAACTTCCAAATTGCCCCCAAAGACATTATCATCATCATCATCTGTAAATTTTACACAGGTCCAATACTTAAATTGGCACTGATCTTTCAACAAACTGCATACATCAATAGAACAAGAAAATATAATTAGTAATATGTCTTATTAAAGAAAAAACTTTCTCTACTTATGAACCATTTCTTCTGCCTCCAACATACTGTATTTTGCATTGAGACAGCCATCAGCTTAATGAGGGATCAGTTTACATGTTGAGCACAAAAATCTATGAAGAGGAGAGGGCAATGAGAGCTAAGCTTGGGGGAAACGGACAATTAGAAAAGATGGAAGCTGCAGAGGGGAAATCTAGTGAAAAAGTGCTAAACACAAGTCATGTAATGGCCAGATATAGTGCTATTCCTCATGTACATACAACAGCTCGTTTTCAAAAGTCAGCTATGCTTTAAAGGAAAACCTGAAAAAAGCCAAGCTGTCTATTGGCCTGAGAGAAGAAAATAAGGTATGATGTCATCTAAGAAAGGAATAAACTATTATTTCACGACATTCATGTTTTTTTCCAGATGTGTCTTTTACTGGACACCAGAATACTTATAGAATCTTAATCTATTAGGGAATGTTCAAAGGCGTATTGGGGCATGTATGGTACGCGTCGCAATACATTGGGTGTTTTGGAACCACGCTAATCAGCGCGTAATTCCAAAGCATGGGGGAGGGTGGGCGGCACCCAGCAGGCCTCATAGACATGCATTGTCAGCGGCACGTAATCGCCGCTCACAACTGACATGTCACTTCTCTCCCCGGGCGT
>JAODAL010071759.1:0-15396 GCA_025379985.1 Phyllomedusa bahiana
TCCCTTCTCCTTATTGCTCTAATCTCCCCTTAGTCCGTCATGCGGATCCCTCTTGCAAGTCCCTCCGGTAACAACCTTTGAAAGCTTCTCATTTTGCTGAAAAAAATCTTTAAGGGGGCTCTGCAGCCCAAGACTACACTTTATAAATCTTTTTGCACTCCTGTCATGTAACGGAAAATGCAAAACAGCAAACTAATGTTAAATCCTGCTTAACCCACTCACAGCCTGACCCAAAGTGTTTTTCTACATTCCTGGAAATTTACAAAAAAAAACCCTTTTAAAATGAACCTTTTCTCAAGGGGGTACCGGAAAAAAACAAAGCTAAGTACCGGGGCCTAAGACCCACCAGTCTGTGACGTCCACTGTACTTAGGTCTAGTTCACATCTGTATTTGGTTTTCTGAGTAGTCGATCTGTTGTAGGGATTTGTCAGAAAAACGGATACTTTTTTTCTCCCATCAGTTTAAGTCTGTTAAAAAGTGATTTTTTTTTTTTTTATATGTCTGAAACTTGTCTGCGCAGAAAAACTAACGGATGTAAAAGCGGAAGTAAACAAAATATCCACGCCTCTGAATCAGTTTTCATTGACTTAAACCCTGTATGGGTGCGTCTTGGTGTGGGTAAGTTCGGGCTTACTCAGTAAGTCGACTACATAGGAGGCGGGTGCTGGCTCCAATCCCTGCTGTCTAAGGCTAATTTTCACAGGGCAAAATTGCAGGCTACATACCCCCGCAATTACGCCGGGTGTTTTCGGGGATTTGGGCAGCCCCCCGGGGCCCCATAGACCGCTTTACGGGGCGGCGTGGGCGCGTGAAAAATACATGCCCATTTACCTCCCCGCGCAGCGTATGTACCCCCGGGGAGAGGGGCAACCCCATTTTTTCCTATAAAAACTGTGGATTACCGAAGACTAGGCGTTTTTTCGCTCGTAATAAGCGCAGTACGCCGAAAAAATACTTGCAAAAAGCGCCCCTTTTTAAAAACCCGGGGTGTGAACAAGAAAAACCCCTTTAGGCCAGGGACCCCAACTCCATTCTTCAAGGCCACCAACGGTCATTTTTTCTGGCCCCTAAGCATTCACGGGTGATTTATTATATCAGTGTATTCGGGGGGAGATCCTAAAAACATGACCTTTTTTGCGGGCCCTGATTCTGGAGTTGGTGAACCCTGCTTTAGACAACCCGGCACCCCCACGTCCCCCAATAAAAGGGAAAAACCCAGTGCCCCTTCTTTTTTCCTCCTTTTGCTCAGGGGGCCGATCCCTTACCACAGCAGCCGAAAGCCTGATCAAGGCTTCCAAAGCCTCCATGTTGTAATTTCTGCCCGATCAAAAATACTACACCCCCCCTCTTGACACCTTTTTCCAGGGCTGTGGAGTGGGAGTCTTTTTTTGCAGGATTGTCAAAAAAAGGGACCGACTCCCAAAAATATAATAAGTTGGTCCATTTTGTTCTGCAAAGAGCAAAGGATTGGGGGTGCGGGGTCTCGCTCCCATATCTTCACCTCATCACATGAGGAGTGTAATTGATGCAGACAGCAAAGCGCTGCCCCAGGGGAAAAAGATTTCCCCGGGGACAAACAATTTTTCAGAACTTTTTTCACCCTTTTTTTAAAAAAAGTAAAGGTTAAAACCATTCATCAAAACACTGGGCTGGGGCAATTTTCCTTATACCCTTATTTTTTAAGATTTTTGCCCTGAGTCCCCGTTTTTCCCCCCAAACCCAAGTTATTGTAAGGGGCCGTTCTCTACCTGGAAATAATGAATAAATTGGGTCATGAAGCGGGACTATGAGTCTTTACTATTTCTCAGAACAAATTCGAGACCCAAAAATTTTCCTGAGGTTTTCAATTTAACTTTTTTTTGTGTTCTAAAGTCTATCCAATAAATATATTTTTACACTACAAGCAAAAGGTAACAATGTTTTGACCTTTTCTTTCAGGCCCATATTTCACCCTCCACACAGCTTTGTACATGAGGCACTGTAATAATATATACAGTCCTTCATATCTTTTACATAAATTTGACCTTTTAATATTTTTCCCGCTTATTACAGTTTTTCTCCTAAAAACAAAATTTTTAATTTTTTTTTATTTTTTTAGAAATTTTTGGGAAAACCCCTTTGGTTTCAAACTCCTGAATCCTTCTGGGCTCTGGAAAATTTCCCTTCTTGACCAAAATCTGATCCCCGGTTTTCTTCACACTTTTTCCCAAATTGGTCAGATGGACTTGGAAACAAAAAACAGCTTTTTCTTCACTCTACCACAAGTTTTCAAAAATCAAAATTTTACCCCCTTTTTTCTTTGCCCCTTTTTGTCCCCAAAATACTTGATATTGTACTACAAAAACAGTTAAATTTACCAAAAAAATTATCTTTTAAACATGCGCCGGTATAGGGAGCGGGATCAGGAGTCGAGGGGGGGAAATTGAGGATCGGGGCTACATTTCCCGCCCCACACCCTTTTTTGTGCATTGTTTATACAAAGCAAAAGGGTGTAATAAATTGCAATACTTTTTTTGGCCCCCTTCCCCTGAGGGACTAAACGTTAAAAAGGGGATATAAAAAAAAAAAGTTTTTAAGTTTTTTTTTTTTTTTTAATTCAAATCCCCTTCCTTCTCCCATTTCATAAATGAGCGTAAGACAAAAACAAAACCTCCGCTAACATGACGCAAATTATTTTTTTCCCCCAAAATTTTTTCTTGGTTTCCCATTAAGGCAGCCCCCCCCGGTTTACAAATGGGAAGAACGTAGGTTTTTCTTAATAAATTTGAGTAAGTGGGAAAAGTATACAATTAAATTTATTAAATTTTTTTCTTTTTTTTTGGGATACTAAGGGGAAGGTTTTTTTTACTTTTGTTTTGTCGTCTGGCCCTTGTTAAAAATTTTTTCATTTTATTTTTACTCACTGCTGCTGTGGCATGCGGGGGACTTTTCGTTCCACAGTACTATCTGCTGGGGAAACATAAATGCCAGCATTCACCAAATCTCCGTTTGAACTAAAACAGATTAATGGGAACAGTTAAACCTGTATATGCTATGTTATGGTCAGTGACACCATTAAAGCTTAGATTTTTGAGCGGACTGGGTCGGGGTTTGGTTTTTTTCCCGCTTCAGAGCATCATTTTTTAAACACACGGAAAACACTCACCCCCATGACATCTTCTTTGATCAGTGATCCTCCATACAGAACGATGGAGCAAAGGGCTAGGAAGGAAAAAAGAAAAAGGAAGGTGAGAAACATGGCGGCCAGAAGTCACGCGACGACACGCTGCAATTCAGAGGCAGATCCTTTTTATATATGGGGGCCCCAGCCTTTCCAATTTGGGGGAGAAGAGAACACAGTCACAGACTAGAGATGTGAACAAGCGAAGAATATTACATTTATGAGCAAAACAACTGCTGAAAAGTTGATGTGATATATATATATTTTTTTGCCATCAGATGCTGCCGTTGGACTGACAGATTTTGATGCCATTAATAGGAGCCCAGATTCGGCTACGGATCAAATCCAGGAAATTTTGTTTTATCCAGCTCAAAGTAATTTGGACCTTAAAAGGCGTTTGTGTCACAATCACAGGCAGCTTAAGACTCGCACTTCCTGCTCAAGCTGTGAATAAAGCACGATTAGTCGGCAAATTCCTACTAAAGGCGGTGCCCAGTGAGAAGAAGCAGAGTTTTAAATCCTAAAAAAAAAGGGTGCTAGTCTCCCAACAAATTCAAGAATTGCAGAAAAGCTCAGTCTATAAAAAAAAAAGAAAAAAAAAAAAGTAGAAGCAACACATTTCACACAATAAAAGGAAAGTGTTTTCACAATCCGTCAAAATCTTTGTTCAAACTAAAAAAGGTTTTTTTAGCCGTAAAGAAAAAATTTTGAAACCCGTACTTGAACACTCAGGCCCACAATCCAATATCCAGCACACACTAGCACAAAAAAACCCTATCAAAGATGACAAATTTTTGGAAAACCCTTTTCTGCAATTTTTGAATACAGAAAAATTTTTGAGGTTTCTGATTTAAAGTCCCCAAAAATGCTTTTCCAAAGATTCCCATGTCCTTTTTCATAGTTGTTTAGTGCGAGTGGTGTGCTGCTGATATTGGACGGGTTTTTTGAATTTTTACTGCAACAGCAAGTGTGCACAAAGGCTCTTTTTTTAAAAAAAGGTTTTTTGGGGTGGGGCAGAACCAAATATGTTTTCCCTTTAACTTTTTGGTGAAATTTTTGGTAATCAATTCGCCCTTTGTACCCAGGGTTTTTTAACAGCTAAAAAACACCTTTATGGGTTTTAAACATTGATATCTGACGGCCTGATGACGAACTTTGCTTTTTTTGTGCGAACACGTTTTGCACAAAAGAGGTGCTACAATAACTGCTGTTTTTTGGGGTTTTCCTTTTTCCCCATCTCGTATGCAAAATTTTACACTCCCCGGGGCCATTTTATTGGTCCCCCAAGCTAGTAACATTTTTTTGGCCCCCCTTTTTGGGCCCTTGGGAACTGCCCCCAAATTCTTGTGACATAGATTCCACAAGGTTTTGCAAGGGATCCCAAAATTGGGTACCAAGGGCCCAAAAAAAAAAAAAAGTGCCAAAAAAATATTCCCCACACCATGACACCACCACCACCACCTAAAACCTTGATACAACGGGAAAGGATCCATGCTTTCATGTTTTTTGACGCCAAATTCTTTACCCAAAACCCTCCGAATGTCGCAGCGAAAAACGAGACCCATCAGACCAGGCCAAAGTTTTTTTCCCCAAACCCTTTTCTTTTCCAAATTTTGATGAGCTTGGGGAAATTGGAGCCTCATTTCCTGTTTTTTGCTGAAAGGAGTGGCACCCGGGGTGGTCCCTTTTGCTGCTGTTTGCCCCCTCTGCCCCAAAATTGGGGCCACTGGGGGCGTTCATAGATCTCTTTTGGGCCCACCTTGGTTTAACGTGTTGGGTATTTGGGGGCCCCTGTTGGGCCCTTTTTTATCAGCTCGGGAAACCCTCCCCGCCCCTTCTCCCCTTTTACCCTTTCCCTCACAAGGGGGATTTCCGCCCCAAGACTGCCGCTCACTGGGTTTTTTTTTCTTTTTCGGACCATTTTTCCTGAAAAACCCCCGAGATGGTTGAGCGTGAAAATCCCAGGGGGGGGAAAAAAACAGTTTCTGAAATACTCAACCAGCCCTTCCCGGGACCAACAACCAAGCCAAAGTTTCCAAAAAGGGACTCAAATCACCTTTCTTCCCCATACTGAAGTCGGTTTTGGAAAGGGAGGGGATTTTCTTGGGCCATGTCTACATGCCTAAATGGGACTGATTGCCGCCATGTGATTGGGGTGATTAAAAAAATTAAATGTTTAAAAGAGCAGTTTGGAAAAGGGGTACCTAATAAAGTGGCCCCCTGATTTATAAATAATTTTAAATAAATATATTTTATATAAAAATATAAATAGATATAAATACACAAATATATATATATCCCCACACACAAACAACACACACACACACACACACACACACACACACACACAAAACACACCACACACAACACACACAGTTAAAAGACCAATGAGAATTAGAAGGTATATCCAAACTTTTGGTCTGTACTATATATATATATATATATATATATAGCGATCAAGAGGGCAGGGACAG
Organism: Phyllomedusa bahiana; assembly: GCA_025379985.1. Lineage (NCBI taxonomy): Eukaryota > Metazoa > Chordata > Amphibia > Anura > Hylidae > Phyllomedusa > Phyllomedusa bahiana. The sequence continues at coordinate 5,636 of JAODAL010071759.1, forward strand.
AAATAATCCATCCCCTTTTTTCCAAATGGGGAGTAAAAGACCCTCACTGACATTCCCGGCCCCCGCTCACTTTCCACCGTCCCCGACAGGTGGTTTACAAGTATTTAAAAATCATGGGGGCCCAAAAACGAGTCCCCTTAAAAAAATTTTTTTTAAAGGAAGAAAAGCATTTTTTTTTGGTCTCTTTTTTCTTGACCTTTCTAATCAGAACGTAAAAATATAGGAGCACCCTTTTCTGGGAAATCCTATCTTATCCTAAAACAGATGTAGTTTTGTTTTTCATTGCCTACTGTTAGTTATGCTATCTTAGTATGTTCGTTTTAGTAAGTGGTATGACACTGACTGGTAGGAGAAGTAGTTCTATTTTTTGCAGGGTGTACTTTTTTTTCATACAAACTCTAAACTCCTTAGGCGAGGACTTTTCATTGCGAGTTTTATTAAAGGGGCCACACACAAAGTGAATTTATCCCAACTTTTCCGGGAAATTTTATGTGTTTTGAGGGGGTGCCAACGCCCGGGGCACGGTGGGGGAAAAAGTAGGAAGGGCGCACGGGCCAAAGTAGGAAGGGGCGCCCCGGTTTCCAGAAGTAAAGGGCGCACGGTGCCAAAAAGTAGGAAGGGCGCAAGGTGCCCCGAAGTAGGGAAAGGGGGACGGTGCCCCGAATAGGAAGGGGGGACGGTTCAAAATAGGGAAAGGGCCCCAGGGGTCAGAATAGGGAAGGGAAACCCCCCCCCGGGGTTTCCAGAAGCAGGAAGGGCGCACGGTGCCAAAATTTGGAAGGGCGCCGGGGCCAGAAGTAGGAAGGGGGCCGTGTCAAAGTAGGGAAAGGGGGGGGACGGGGCAGAACAGGAAAAGGACCCCGGTGCCAGAATTTGGAAGGACCCGGTGCCAAAAAATTTTGGAAGGACGCACTTTACCAAAAAGTAGGGAAAGGGGGGAAGGTGCAAGATTCAGGAAGGGGGGCAAAGGTTTCAAGATTCAGGGAAGGGGGGACGGGGCAAAGATGCAGGAAAAACCCACCGGGCCAATGCAGGGAAGGGCGCACGGTGCCAGATGTAGGAAGGCGCACGGGGTCAGATGCAGGAAGGCCACGGTGTCCCGATGCAGGGAAGGGGGCCCCGGTGCCAATGCAGGAAGGACGCACGGTGCCAATGTAGGAAGGACGCACGGTGCCAAAAATGCAGGGAAGGCGCACGGTGTCAGATGCAGAAGGGCCACTGTGCCAATGTAGGAAGGACCCACTGTGCCAGATGTAGGAAGACGCACGGTGCCAAATAGGAAGGGGCCACGGTGCCAGAATAGAAGGGCGCACGGGGCCAGAAGTAGAAGGGCCACGGTGCCAGAAGTAGAAGGGCGCACGGTGCCAGAAGTAGGAAGGGCGCACGGTGCCAGAAGTAGGAAGGGCGCACGGTGCCAGATGCAGGAAGGGGGCACGGTGCCAGAAGCAGGAAGGGGGCACGTGCCAAAGTAGGGAAGAGGGACGGTGCCAGAAGAGGAAGGAGGGACGATTCCAAAGTAGGAAGGGGGCACGGGGCCAGAAGTAGAAGGGCGCACGGTGCCAGAATAGGGAAGGGCCCACGGGGCCAGATGCAGGAAGGAGGCACGGTGCCAGAAGTAGGAAGGACGCACTGTGCCAGATGTAGGAAGGACGCACGTGCCAAAGTAGGAAGGACGCACGTGCCAAAGTAGAAGGACGCACGGTGCCAGAAGTAAGAAGGGCGCACGGTTGCCAAAGTAGGAAGGGCGCACGGGGGCCAGATGCAGGAAGGAGGGACGGTGCCAGATGCAGGAAGAGGCACGGTGCCAGATGTAGGAAGGACGCACTGTGCCAGATGTAGGAAGGACGCACGGTGCCAGAAGTAGGAAGGGCGCACGGTGCCAGAAGTAGGGAAGGGCGCACGTGCCAGAATAGGAAGGGCGCACGGGGCCAGATGCAGGAAGGAGGCACGTGCCAATGCAGAAGGAGCACGTGCCAGAAAATAGGAAGGAGGCACGGTGCCAGAAGTAGGAAGGAGGCACGATGCCAGAAGTAGGAAGGGGGCACGGTGCCAGAAGTAGGAAGGGCGCACGGTGCCAGAAGAAGGAAGGGCGCACGGTCCAAAGTAGAAGGCGCACGGGGCCAGAAGTAGGAAGGGGCGCCCGGTGCCAGAAGCAGGAAGGCGCACTGTGCCAGAAGTAGAAGGGCGCACGGGGCCAGAAAATAGGAAGGGCGCACGGGGCCAGATGCAGGAAGGAGCACGGTGCCAGATCAGGGAAGGGGGCACTGGCCAGAAAATAGGAAGGAGGCACGGTGCCAGATGGAGGAAGGTGGCACGGTGCCAGAACTAGGAAGGACGCACGGGGCCAGAAGTAGGAAGGGCCCCACGTGCCAGAATAGGAAGGACGCACGGTGCCAGAAGTAGGAAGGGCGCACGGTGCCAGATGCAGGAAGGGGGCACGGTGCCAGAAGCAGGAAGGGGGCACGGTGCCAGATGTAGGAAGGGGCACGGTGCCAGATGTAGGAAGGGGGCACGGTGCCAGATGTAGGAAGGGCGCACGGTGCCAGAAGTAGGAAGGGCGCACGGTGCCAGATGCAGGAAGGGCGCACGGTGCCAGAAGTAGGAAGGGCGCACGGTGCCAGATGCAGGAAGGGCGCACGGTGCCAGATGCAGGAAGGAGGCACGGTGCCAGATGCAGGAAGGGCGCACGGTGCCAGAAGTAGGAAGGAGGCACGGTGCCAGAAGTAGGAAGGGGGCACGGTGCCAGAAGTAGGAAGGGCGCACGGTGCCAGAAGTAGGAAGGGCGCACGGTGCCAGAAGTAGGAAGGGGGCACGGTGCCAGAAGTAGGAAGGGCGCACGGTGCCAGATGCAGGAAGGGCGCACGGTGCCAGATGCAGGAAGGAGGCACGGTGCCAGATGCAGGAAGGAGGCACGGTGCCAGAAGTAGGAAGGGCGCACGGTGCAAGAAGGAGGAAGAGCGCACGGTGCCAAATGCAGGAAGGAGGCACGTGCCAAAAGTAGGGAAAGGGGGCACGGTGCCAGATGCAGGAAGGTAGGGACGGTGCCAGATGCAGAAGGGCGCACGGGGCCAGAAGGAGGAAGGCGCACTGTGCCAGATGTAGGAAGGGCGCACGGTGCCAGAAGTAGGAAGGGCGCACGGTGCCAGAAGTAGGAAGGGCGCACGGTGCCAGAAGTAGGAAGGGCGCACGGTGCCAGATGCAGGAAGGACCACGGGGGCCAAAGTAGAAGGACGCACGGTGCCAGAAGTAGGAAGGGCGCACGGTGCCAGATGCAGGAAGGAGGCACGGTGCCAGATGCAGGAAGGAGGCACGGTGCCAGAAGTAGGAAGGAGGCACGGTGCCAGAAGTAGGAAGGAGGCACGATGCCAGAAGTAGGAAGGGCGCACGGTGCCAGAAGTAGGAAGGGGGCACGGTGCCAGATGTAGGAAGGGCGCACGGTCCAGAAGTAGGAAGGACGCACGTGGCCAGAAGTAGGAAGGACGCACGGTCCAGAAGTAGGAAGGGCGCACGGTGCCAGAAGTAGGAAGGGCGCACGGTGCCAGAAGTAGGAAGGGCGCACGGTGCCAGAAGTAGGAAGGGCGCACGGTGCCAGATGCAGGAAGGGCGCACGGTGCCAGAAGCAGGAAGGGCGCACGGTGCCAGAAGCAGGAAGGGCGCACGGTGCCAGAAGCAGGAAGGGCGCCCGGTGCCAGAAGCAGGAAGGGCGCCCGGTGCCAGAAGCAGGAAGGGCGCCCGGTGCCAAAGTAGGAAGGCGCACGGTGCCAGACGTAGGAAGGGCGCACGGTGCCAGAAGTAGGAAGGGCGCTCGGTGCCAGATGTAGGAAGGTCGCACGGTGCCAGAAGTAGGAAGGGCGCACGGTGCCAGAAGTAGGAAGGGCGCACGTTGCCAGAAGTAGGAAGGACGCACGTCCAAAGTAGAAGGACGCACGTGGCCAGAAGTAGGAAGGGCGCACGGTTTCCAGAAAATAGGAAGGCGCACGGTGCCAGAAGTAGGAAGGACGCACGGTGCCAGAAGCAGGAAGGACGCCCGGTGCCAGAAGCAGGAAGGAGGCACGGTGGGCCCGAAGCAGGGAGAAGGGCGCACGGTGCCAGAAGCAGGAAGGACGCACGGTGCCAGAAGCAGGAAGGAGGCACGGTGCCAGAAGCAGGAAGGTGGCCCGGTGCCAGAAGTAGGAAGGGCGCACGGTGCCAGAAGCAGGAAGGCGGCACGGTGCCAGATGGAGGAAGGTCGCACGGTGCCAGAAGCAGGAAGGCCGCACGGTGCCAGAAGTAGGAAGGGCGCACGGTGCCAGAAGTAGGAAGGGCGCACGGTGCCAGAAGTAGGAAGGACGCACGGTGCCAGAAGTAGGAAGGACGCACGGTGCCAGAAGCAGGAAGGACGCACGGTGCCAGAAGGAGGAAGGACGCACAGTGTCAGAAGTAGGAAGGACGCACGGTGTCAGAAGCAGGAAGGACGCACGGTGTCAGAAGGGAGGAAGACGCACGGTGCCAGAAGTAGGAAGGACGCACGGGGCCAGAAGTAGGGAAAGGGCGCACGGTGCCAAAGTAGGAAGGACCACGTGCCAGAAGTAGGAAGGACGCACGGTGCCAGAAGTAGGAAGGGCGCACGGTGCCAGAAGTAGGAAGGGCGCACGGTGCCAGAAGTAGGAAGGATTGGGCATGTTCATCTTGAACATTCAATCTTTCTGTACTCAAGGAAGGCAAGGTCACCACCAGAGAGTCCTAGCAGCAGCTTATTCTCATCTTCTACTAACCCCACATGGAAAATTAGCCAAATCGTGCACACATTTGTATGGGGGAGGCCGGAGGAATAGCTGAAGGAGCAGGGTCATCACAGTGGTAAGGACTCTCATTCATCCCCCACCTCTGCTTCTCCCACTTATCACCACAGCAACATCAACTCAAAGGCCCCTCCAAATCTAGGATTTTCTAAACCATACCCTCTTGAAAAAAGAAACCCCCCATGATTCTGCCATCAGTCCAGCTGGGAGGATCCTCCACCTTACCCGTAAACTGCTACACATTCATTTCGGTTTTCTCTCTTCCTGGGGCTTAAATTCACCATTCCCAACTCAAACCTTCTTTTTTTGGGCCCCAGCTCAAAACCCGGACATTGCAAAAGAGGGGAAAAAGGGACCCGGGGGAAGGGGGAAGAACCGGGGTAAGGGGGGGTTTCGCTCACCCCCCAAAGCGCGGCGGGGGGACGTCATTAATCAATGTTGACAGACATCCCAAGGTCAGCCCTGCAAGATGCCAGAGGAGACTCCACACATGGTCACCCAGTGCTCCAGGACCTGGTAAACCGAGCCCCGGAGCGCACTGCGACAAAACATTACACACCATCACTAAAAGAATCTGAAAGCCACATACACCCCACACCCTGCCCATCACCCGCCAGGCTCGTCCTCCCCCACCCCACCGTATGGCTTTTCCTGCCCGAAAGGAACCCGCCCACTCCCACCGACCCCCAACTGAGGGGCCGGAAAAAGTCTGCAGATAAAAGGGAAACTGCAGGGGCCGGGGGGCCCCACCCGGAGGGGGAAAGACAAGGTTTCTGGCAAACAAGCGCAAGACGCTCCAGCACTCATGTTATGACACCCCCCCCCCCTCATACACCGCATCACCAGGGATTACACCCCCCTCATCAACACCCCATCACCAGGGAGTGACACCCCCCCCCTCCCCAACACCGCATCATCCAGCAGGACACCCCCCCTCCTCATACACCGACATCCAGGGGAGGAAAAAACCCCCCCCCCCCCTCAACACCCACATCCACGTGAACCCCCCCCCCCTCCTCTTTCACCGCTCACCGGGAAGTGAAAACCCCCCCCCCCTCATACCCGCATCATCCAGCAGTGAAAACCCCCCCCTCCTCATACACCGCATATTCCCGGCCGTGACACCCCCCCCCCCCCCCTCAACACCGGGATCATCCAAACATGGGCACCCCCCCCCCCCCCCCCCATACAACCCCCCACATCCAGACATGAAAACCCCCCCCCCCTCTTTTATACCCCCCATATCCACATGGGCAAACCCCCCTCCCCAACACCCAAACATCCAGGGATGACAAACCCCCCTTCAAAACACCGCTTTACCACAGTACCCCCCCCCCCCCCATCTCATACACCGCATCATCCAGGCAGTGACAAACCCCCCCCCCCCTTTACACCGCATCCCTCCCCAGTACCCCCCCCCCCCCCCTCATACAAACCCCAACATCCCAAAATGAACCCCCCCCCCTCCCAAAACACCGCCAAACCAGGGAGTGGGCACCCCCCCCCCTCATACACCCCCATCTCCAGGCATGACACCCCCCCCCCCTCCCCTCAAAACACCGCACATCCAGAACGTGACAACCCCCCCCCCCCCCCTCCCCAAACCCCCCAAAACCTCCAGGCAGTTACAACCCCCCCCCCCCATAAAAACCGCATCTCCAACATACACCCCCCCCCTCCTCTACCCGCATCATCCAGGGATGACACCCCCCCCCCCCCCATACAAACCCCACATCCAACAGTACCCCCCCCCCTCCCAAAACCGCACATCCCCAGGACACCCCCCCCTCCCATACACCGCCCTCACCACATGACACCCCCCCCCCCATACAAACCCATCACCCGACATGACACCTCCCCCCCCCCCTCATACACAGCATCACCAGGCAATGAACCCAACCCCCCCTCCTCATACACCCCCATCTCCAACAGGAAACCCCCCCCTCCCCCCAAAACCGCATCATCCCAGGCAATTTACAAACCCCCCCCCCTCATACACCCTTAAACCCGGGAGGACCCCCCCCCCCCTCATACACCGCATCATCCCCGGGATTTACAAAACCCCCCCCCCCCCTCATACACCGCATCACCAGAAGTACCCCCCCCCCTCCTCATACACCGAAACATCCAGGCATTTAAAAACCCCCCCCCTCCTCATACACCGCATCATCCCGGCAGTGACACCCCCCCCCCATACACCGGCAAAACAAAACCCCCAGTACACCCCCCCTCCTCATTTCAACCCAACAATTTCCCGGGAGTGACCCCCCCCCTCCTCATACACCCCCCAACATCCACATGACACCCCCCCCTCCTCAACACCCATCAAACCAGGGATTTACCCCCCCCCCTCCTCATACACCCCCATCACCCCGACAGTGACCCCCCCCCCCTCCTCAGACACCCATCAACCACAGTACACACCCCCCCCCTCCCATAAACACCCATCAAACCGGGATTCCCCCCCGCCCCCCCCACAAACACCGCCCAAAAACAACCAGAAGTTACCCCCCCCCCCTCATACCCGCATCAACCCCCAAATGACACCCCCCCCCCCCCCCAACCCGCATCAAACCAACAACCCCCCCCCCCTCCCATACACCGCTCAACCAGGAAGACCCCCCCTCCTCATACCCCGCATAATCCCGGCAGTTCCACCCCCCCCCCCTCACACTACCCCTCATCCCCCCGGCAGTGACCCCCCCCCCCCTCCTCAAACACCGCAAAACCCCGGCAGTGACACCCCCCCCCCCCCCCCCTCATACAACCGCATCATCCAGGGGATGACCCCCCCCTCCCCCATACCCGCATCACCACAGTGACACCCCCCCCCTCCTCAACACCGCATCATCCAGGCAGTTACCCCCCCCCCCTCCTCAAACAACCCCATCACCAGGCAGTGACCCCCCCCCTCCTCATACACCGCATCATCCAGGCAGGCCCCCCCCCCCCTCCCCCGCATATCCAGGGAATTTTACCCCCCCCCCCTCCTCAAAACCCCATCATCAGCATGAACCCCCCCCTCCTCATACACCGCATCATCCAGGCAGTGACACCCCCCCCCCCCTCATACACCGCATCATCCAGACAGTGACCCCCCCCCCTCCTCATACACCGCATCATCCAGGCAGTGACACCCCCCCTCCTCATACACCGCATCATCCAGACAGTGACACCCCCCCTCCTCCTCATACACCGCATCATCCTGGCAGTGACACCCCCCTCCTCAAAACACCGCATCATCCAGGCAGTGACCCCCCCTCCTCCTCATACACCGCCCCATCCAGACAGTGACACCCCCCCCTCCTCATACCCCGCATCATCCAGGCAGTGACCCCCCTCCTCCTCATACACCGCATCATCCAGGCAGTGACCCCCCCCCCCCCCTCATACACCGCATCATCCAGGCAGTGACACCCCCCCCCCTCATACACCGCATCATCCAGGCAGTGACACCCCCCCTCCTCATACACCGCATCATCCAGACAGTGACACCCCCCCTCCTCATACACCGCATCATCCAGACAGTGACACCCCCCCTCCTCATACACCGCATCATCCAGGCAGTGACACCCCCCCCCTCCTCATACACCGCATCATCCAGACAGTGACACCCCCTCCCCCTCCTCATACACCGCATCATCCAGGCAGTGACACCCCCTCCTCATACACCGCATCATCCAGGCAGTGACACCCCCCCCTCCTCATACACCGCATCATCCAGGCAGTGACACCCCCCCCTCCTCATCCCCCGCATCATCCAGACAGTGACCCCCCCCCCTCCTCATACACCGCATCATCCAGGCTGTGACCCCCCCCCCTCCTCATACACCGCATCATCCAGGCAGTGACCCCCCCCCCCCTCCTCATACACCGCATCATCCAGGCAGTGACACCCCCCCCCCCCTCCTCATACACCGCATCATCCAGGCAGTGACACCCCCCCCCCTCCTCATACACCGCATCATCCAGGCAGTGACACCCCCCCCTCCTCATACACCGCATCATCCAGGCAGTGACACCCCCCCCCCCTCCTCATACACCGCATCATCCAGGCAGTGACACCCCCCCCCTCCTCATACACCGCATCATCCAGGCAGTGACACCTCCCCCTCCTCATACACCCTCATCCACATGAAAACCCCCCCCTCCTCATACACCGCATCATCCAGCAGTGACCCCCCCCTCCCCCCAACACCGAAAACATCCAGGCGTGACCCCCCCCCCTCCTCATACACCGCATCATCCAGGCAGTGACACCCCCCCCCCCCCCTCATACACCGCATCATCCAGGCAGTGACCCCCCCCCCCTCCCATACCCGCATCATCCCGGCATGACCCCCCCCCCCTCCCCCCTCATACACCGCATCATCCAGGCATTTACACCCCCCCCCCCCTCCAAACACCCCATCATCCAGCCAGTGACACCCCCCCCCCCCCCCCTATCCAGCAGGACACCCCCCCCCCCCCTCCCCAAAACCCCCAATCATCCAGGGTGTGACACCCCCCCCCCTCCTCATACACAGCATCATCCAGGGATGACCCCCCCCCCTCAACACCGCATCATCCCGGGGTAAACCCCCCCCCCTCCCATACACCGCATCACCAGCAGTACACCCCCCTCCTCATACACCGCATCATCCAGCAGGACACCCCCCCCCCCCATAACCCACACCAACATGACAACCCCCCCCCCTTCATACACCCCATCATCCAAGTGACACCCCCCCCTCCCCAAACACCCCATCATCCAGGCAGTGACACCCCCCCCCCCCTCAAAACACCGCATCATCCCCGGCAACAAACCCCCCCCCCCCATACAAATACCAAACATACCCCCCCCCCTCCTCCTCTACACCGCACATCCAGCGGAACCCCCCCCTCCCCTCCAAAACCGCACATCCAGCAGTGACACCCCCCCCCTCCTCAACAACCGCATATCCCCAAGGGCACCCCCCCCCTTCCCCCCATCCAAAATAC
>JAODAL010071760.1:0-15395 GCA_025379985.1 Phyllomedusa bahiana
ATTTTTAATGGTCACGCTCAAATCGACTGCTCACTATCGACTATCTTGTCGATGATGGTCGACTATCGACCATCGACTGATGTCGATGGCCAACGTAATCGCTCAACACTACTTACAACACTCCTCTGTGTCTCCCTAATCTGCTAACTGTATGCCGGACTTTTGGGGTATGTTATAGTTAAGTCTTTTTTTACATCCAGACCATTTTTGGTAAAGAACCATAGAATATCCTAGTGATACTTTAAAGTGGTATATTGGATTGGAGTATATATATGTGTTTCATGTCTGTCTGTCCTGTATGTGTAAACTCATGCTGCTATTAGAAGGTTTAGAAAAAGTTTGGACCATACTTGCTTGTTTGGTATTGTTTTTGTTTACTCTCTGGCTGATATATAAGATTTATGGGTATGCTAAGTTGAATTCTGTTTATGTACCATTTCTCACCCAAAGACCAAGGGGATTTAGTGACGTGACTCAGGATAGTCATTTGGCCAAGTCCTAAATCATATATTTGGGTCTACACACCTAAAACTGATAAGAAGTGCACTGTTGAATCAGTTGTCAGTTACCGCAAGTTGTAGAACAGGAGAGCGTAGCGTTTCGAGAACTCTATAAGAGAAATTTGGGATTGGGTGAGGAAAAGGAAGGGGTACATAGAGAAGCATTGAGAATCAGCCAGGAAGGAGAGGAAACAGGGAAAAGGATTTATCAAATAAAAAGTTGTTTGTTTTATGTTGTCTGTCCTTTCTTACTGTTGCAAACCTGAAGAGTTTATTACCAGACTCCAAAGGTCGTTGTCATTGGTGCATGAGCAACCTTTATACCTCCCGCTGCTAGTCACTGCCATAAAATGACTGTTACATGTATACATATGAGAGTCCTTGAGTGACATCTGCTGCATGCTTGTGTGCTTGTTTATGAGGATTAAATAAATAAAATCCTGCTTGAATAAGGGACTCCAGTAGGTGCGCTAAAGTAAAAACACAGTCACAGGACTACATATCCCCAGTCACCCTCCTTTGTTATTTGTCTCAAAACCCGTACTTTATTTCTACCTCACTCTTTGTTTGTTCTGTCTTTGTTTTGTCTGTGTCTGTCTACTAGTGGTCTAGGGAAAAGGGCAGGACACACCACCACCACCAAAAATGGGTGGTAATGAGGCTAGTCGGTTAAGTCAGGAGAGTTGGGAGGCTCGGGACATAGTTAGAGAGAGAAGAGGTATTGCGGCTATAAAAGGTTCGGGGAAGTTGTTGAAAAGTTTGGGAATGTGTGATGAGCCATTGGCTGCGTCACTTTGGGAATCTGCTCTGGTGACAAGTGGTGGCTGGCTCAGAGATCATAAGTTATTTGATCAAGCAAGGATGTGGGCTAGTGTAGCTAAAGAGATGGAATGGGAAGGAGTGTGGTTTAAGGAAGAGACTGAAGAGGGAGTAAGATAAAGGAAAAGAGAAGCTAGCCCAGAGGTGGGAAAACATAGGAAATTGGAGAGAACGCCCCCACAATATAAACCCTGTCTTGTGGCTCCAGTAGGGAAAGTATGGACATGTGTATGTGGGCAACAGAATCCCGGCTGACGTGAGATATGTCTGGCCTGTGGGAGACCGAGGCCATGGCAGGAAACGGGAACAGGGTTATATCCTGTCATATACACACAGACTAGTGTCGATTTATGTCGGTGCCGGGGCGCCTCATACTACTATTAAAGTTGCCCGGGCCCCGCCATGTTTTAGGGGGCCAGTGCAGGACTTAGACCCGTGCGGGGCTGGCCGAGATTCGCCGCCCCAGGTATGCGGGCTACATGCGGGGAAAAGTCCGCCGCCTCGCATGTGTGGGGGGCAGGGGGGCCGAGGCGCGGCGGGGCTGCGCCTAAAATTTGCCACCGGAAGGTGCAACGTACAAGCGGGGAAAAGTTCCCGCGCCTCGCCCTGTTGGGTGGCAGTGCGGGACTTAGGCGCAGAAGGACCGCCGAAAATCTTTTCCCATGCAAAACAGGGTGGAAAACACGGGAAAACATTCCCCATGTCGGGCGGATGAATCAAAAATCCCTTTATAAAAGGGGGAAAACTTCCAAAAAAGAGCTGAAACAAAAAAAAAAAAAATCATAAAACAAAATCATTTCCAATATCCTAATTCAAAAATTAGGGTATTGGAAAATTTCCGGGGAAAAACTATTTAAATTCTGAAAGCTTTTTTCATTGGTCGGGGAGAAAACCGGGCCCAAACAGAATAGGAGCGACATTACCATTAAACCTATGGAAAACTATTGACCAAGCAAAAACAAAGGGCGGGACAGTTCAAAATACGGGAAAAATTCAGAAAAGAGTGATTTCGAGCAGCGGGGGCTTGGCTATTTCGGCCAATCAAATAGGAGCGACAGGACCCCCTTTTAGCCTATGGAGAATTTTTAACCAATCAAAATCAAAAGCGGTAGTTCAAATACGTAAAAATGCAGGGAAAAAACTGATTGGTTGAGCTAGCGGGGTTGGCTAGTCAGCCAACAAATAGGGGCGACAGAGACCCTTAAAACCCAAGGGTAACATTGACCCAAACAAATTAAAGGTGGGGGCAGTTCAAAAACAGTAAAATGCAAAAAAGCTGATTTTGGTTGACTACGGGGGGCTTTGCATCCCCGCCAATTTAAACGCGAGCACTTCTCCCCTTGTATCTAGAGAATCGGCGCAATGAATTCCCGGGTCTCACGCGTGAGGCATGGAGTAGGAATAAAAAAAAAAACATTTTTATTAAGTGAAAAAATTTTCCCCGAAATAGAGCGAAACCTTTTATAAACAACTTAATAAAATCCCCAAAAAACGCATTTTGTCGCCGAGACCCGGCGCAACATCAGGAAAAGGGGGTTTTAGAGAATAGCCGGGAAATTTCAGTAATTCAAAATTGTTTAAGCTATTCTCATTGGGCGGCATAAAACCCGCCAATCAAAAGGGGTACAGTGCCCATTAAACCTATGGAAAACTATTGCCAAACAGAATAGGAGCGACAAAAAACCCATTTATCCAAAGGAAACTATTGACCAATCAAATTAAAAGGTGGGCAGTTCAAAATACGAAAAAAGGAGAAAAGAGATGAATGGATAAGGGGGCGGGGGCTCGTCCACTTAGCCAATCAGAGCGCGAGCTACTTTCTCATAGAGTTTATGGGAAAAAAATTCCGGCGGCCTGTGTTTGGCAAAGTTAAAAAGGCGCGGTTTTAGGCCAAGGGGGAGAGGCAGCGACGTCCAGGGTTTTTTCTAAGCAATTGAAATAAAACTGACTGGCCAAATAAAATTTATAAACTCCCAAATTTGTCCCGATGTATATAAAAGAATAATAAAGGGAGTAAAAAAAAAAAAAATTAAAATCAATAAAACATTAATTTCTTTTTTTTTCGTTTCACCCCTACTATTGATCCTTGGTAAAAAAATAAAAATAAACATGATTTTATTTAATTAATTTTTTTTTTTTTTACCCCATATTATTTTCATTTTATTACACATCGGACAACTTCGGGAGTATTATCATTTATTTCGGGGATGACAGTTTTATTTCAATTGCATTAAAAACCCATAGGGAAAGTTTTCGCCCTTTTCCCATTGGTCCCGATAACGGCGCTTCTTTTAATTATCCAATCACGAGCTCTCGGAATTTTTTCCCCATAGAACTTAATGAGAAAATACTCGCGCTCTGATGGCTAAGCGGACGAGCCCCCCCCCCCCCCGCTTCAACCCAAAAGCTCGTTTCTGCCGTTTTACTTTTCGAACTGTCCCGCCTTTGAATATGATTGGTCAATATTTCTCCCTAGGTTAGACTGGGCCCCTGTCGCTTTCCCATTCTGATTGGCAATACTCCTTCATAGGATAAATGGGGATGTCGTCCCCCCCCCCCCCCCCAATTCATTGGGCCCTTTTTTTCCACCCCCAAAGATTAAAAAAAAAAATTTGAAAAATGTTTTTGGAATTTCTTATTGAATTTTTATTAGGGGGGTTGGGAAAATTGGGGGTTTTTAAAAAGAAAATATTTTTTTAGGGGTTTAAGTTTTTTTACTAATAATGTTTTACCTTTAAAAAAAATAATTTTTTTATTCATATCCACCCCACCCAACCCGAATTTTTTTAGTGCGCCCCTCCATAACTACAATGGGGGAAAAGCTCCGCCTTTGGGTGGGGTACCCCCCCCCCCTAGCCAAATCAGCCTTTTCTTCTTTTTTCTTATTTTGAATGTCCCCCTTTGATTTTGATTGGTAAAACTTCTCCATAGGGGTATTGGTCTTTTCGCTCCATTCTGATTGGGGGAATACTCCATCATAGGTTGAAAGGGCCACGTCGCTCCTATTTTTGATTGGTCAAAAATTCTCCCTAGGATATAATGGGGCCCTTTTTCGCTCCCATTCTGATTGGCTTTTGGGTTTTTGACGACCAATAGAAGCGCTTCACAATTTTAAATTTCTTATTTTTCCCACAATTCTCTCATTGAATTTTCCCGAGTTTTGGCCGGCTCGGGGACAAACGCGTTGTTGGGGTTTAATTGATTTAGTTTATAGAAGTTTTAGCTCTTTTTTGAAATATTTTAAACTAATAAAAATGTTTTTTTTTATTCATACCCATGCCGCACGGCGCTGAGAGCCGAGATTGCTTTCCCAATCCTCCATAGACTACAATGGGACAAGTAGCCGCGCCTGATTTGGGGGATAGCCCCTGCCTCCGCTAGTTTAACCAATCCCCGTTTCGTCTTTTACTGATTTTTAACTATCCCCCTTTGATTCTGATTGGTCAAAACTTCTCCATAGGATATAAATGGTCTTTGCGCTCCTATTCTGATTGGCAGATAGCCAAGCCCCCGCTAGCTCAGCCAAACACTCTTTTCGCATTTTTATTATTTTAAAATGTACCGCCTTTGATTCATTGGTCAAAATTTTCTCCATGGGATATAATGGGTTTTTGTCACTCCTATTCTGTTTGGGCCCGGGAGATACCCAAAGGGCCCCCGCTAGTTTTAAACCCAATAAACTCTTTTTTTTGCTTTTTTTAACTCAAATTTTGAACTGTCCCCCCCCTTTGATTTTGTTTGGGTTTTCCAAACTTCTCCATTTTTTTTAAAAAGGGTTCACCGTCGCTCCAATTCTGATTCCCGGGGTGTCTCCCGACCATGAGAATGTTTTTCCAAAATTTTTAAATTTACTGTATTTTTCCCCCAAATTTTTTCCAATATCCAATTTTCGGGGTTTTTGGCCCCTTTTAAAAAATTTTTTTTGGAAAGGGGTTTTTTTTTTTTTAAAGGGTTTGAGCCTTTTTCTGGCAATTTTTTTTCCCCCTTTAAAATGCTTTTTTTTTGCGAATCATACTCCGCTGCCCCGGAGCGGAGCCCCCGAGTTTTTGGTTAAACGATTTTCAATGCTTCCTCGCATTTCCCCGTACTCGTTTCACTTCGCCTCCACCGGATAATTTGACCAAAAAAAACCCAGGTCTGCCTGTGGGAGCTGCCGAGCTCGCAATCCCCGGGGCACTTTGCCGACTCCGATCGTAAAAGCCTGGGAGTTTTCGAGCCCCGCCGCTTTCCCCCCCGGAACGCCTAACCCCGCGCCCACACCGCGCCCATACCCCCGCCCCTTCATAGGGGGGGGGGCGCACCCGAAAGTAAAAAACCTGCGCCTAACACCACATCCCTGGCGCCGACGGGGGGTTTCCCGGCCCGGGGAGGCGCGGTAAAAGCCAAAAAACGGGCGAAAAGCCGTTTAAATACATTCGCCCTTAGAGTCTATTTTAAAAAAGGGAAAAATTTGGGGGAGGCCAAATGCAGGCAATAAAAAGGACACAAAAAAAAAAGGTTGGGAAAGGGCCATACTAAATTCAATGGATGAAAAATTATACCCAAAACCCAAAAAATTTGGGGGTAAACCCTTTCCCAAGAGGTCCAGAGAAGGGGGTGCCGAGAGAAGGTGGAGGGTCAACAATTTCTCTTGTAGTACAGGGACCAAAAAAACACGGTGGAAACCCAAAATTTAGGGGAAATTTAAAAATTTAGAACATGGATTTAGGAAAATGAAAAAAACAGGAAAGTAAAGGGTGGAAGCTTTTTTCCTGGAGGGTTTTTTGACAGGGGCTCAAACCACAGCTCCGTCCCAAAAGGGGGGCAAACAGCAAAACCAGAAATGGAGAACATTGGGCCCTTGAAGAGTTGGTGCGTGAGCAAAAAGGGGGGGGAGCTAGACCAAAAAAACAAAGCCCAACCCCCCTTAAAAGTATTTTCCCGAAGGTGCTTGGGAAAAACCCCAAACCAGTCAGGCAGGAGGGAAAAGATTCTTGAAAAAGCGACAAAATAGGCCATCTGAGACGACAGTGCAGAAATACCCTGTCACTATTTACACCCCCCCACGACCTGCATAAAAAAACTTAACCAGGGCCAAATCAAGCACCTCTTTGGCAAAACAACCCCAACCCAAAGTGCCCTGCTCATTTCCCCCAAATGTGACCCTAAAAAGATCTGACATTTAACCAGCTACTCTACTTTCCCCTTGACGTAGTGGAAACAAAGGGAGGGAAGAGCAAGAAAACCACTATTTCCCCCCCTTCCCCAAGGCTTATCAGATGAAGAGGTTCAGGAAATGCAAAATGAACATGATTGCATGGCCCTTATGGCCCAGAAGACATCAGGATTTTCAACATGTTTTTATGATTGTAAACCTCTCACTAATCCAGATGTTGAGTTTTTTTAGAGGCCCCTAGAAAGGCATCGGTGAAGACGGACGGTTTTACAACCTGGGGTATGCAGTGTCACACAACAATGAGGTAAAAAAGCAGAGCCGCTTGCCGCGCACGTGCCGGCCCAGGAGGCGGAGATTACAGCACTCGTTGAAGCGGTTAGAGAGTCAAAAGACAAATGCAGTAACAAATACACTGACTCCAAGTATGCTTTTGGAATTGCCCACGATTATGGCCCCATATGGAAAGCTAGGGATTCCTTACATCAGCAGGTACTCCCATTAAACATGGGCACCTCATCAGCCAACTATTGGAGGCCTTATTTGCTTCCAAAAGGGGTTTTCCAAATTAATGAAAGCACCCCACAAAGCTTAAACACTAATGAGGCAAGTGGCAACGAAAGGGCAATTAAAGTGGCCAAGGAGGCAGCAAGAAAACCAAGGGCTGAGAAAGGCAAGCAACCCCAAGATCTGGGACAAGAACAAGAGGCCCCAGCAACACCCCCACTGATCATGATAACCACTGAGTGCAACGGCCTAGACCTAGGTGTCCTGCAAACTCTGACCCGGCAAGTGTCCGGGGAGGAGAAGAAGGTCTGGTCGAAGGCTGGAGCTCAGGAACATGACGGTCTGTGGAAGGTGGGATTGAGGGTGTGCTTGATCAGGTCCTTATATCCTGCAGTGGTTCAAGCTGCTCATGGCCCAACACATCTGTCTAAGAATGCCATGTGTGCTCTAGTCGAGAAGCAATGGTTTGTGCCTGGATTCACGACAGTTGCGACTAGGTATGCACAGTCATGTTTCACATGCATACAACATAACCCAGGTAGAGTAGTCAAAGTACCCCAAAAATATACACCCAAGGCCCTCTACCCATTTCAACTATTGCAATTGGATTTCATACAGCTACCCAAGGTAGGCACGTATGAATATGTCTTTGTTTGTGTAGATCTCTTCTCAGGGTGGCCAGAAGCCTTCCCAATGCCAAAAGCCACTGCATAAGCTACTGCAAGGAAACTAATGACAGAAATTTTCTGTAGGTTTGAGTTATGTGAGACTTTAGAAAGTGTCAGAGGTACCCACTTCACTGGAGAGGTAATGCAAAATGCCATGCAAATGTTGGGGGTGAGTCAAGCCTTCCACACCCCGTATCACCCCCAATCCAGTGGAAAAGTAGAATGACTGAATGAGACCCTGAAACTAAAAATTCAAAAGGCGAGTGAGGAGTTAGGAAAACCTTGGACAGAGTGCTTGCCGTTAGCACTCTTTTCTATCAGGTAAAACAAAGTTGTCTCCCTTCGAAATTTTATTTGGGTCAGCTCCAAAGTTAGGACTTTACTTCCCACAAACATTACAACTTCAATGTGACAGTCTCACTAGATATGTCCAAAATCTGCAAAAGAGACTCTCTACTGTAAAATAAACAATCTAAAATCATATTTATTCCGGGATCCAGAGACCCAAAGAAGGAACTCATTCCCTCCAACCAGGGGATTGGGTTGGTTGTGAAAAGACATACCAGAAAACCACTAGAACCAAGATTTATTGGTCCTTTCCAGGTTCTCCTCACTACAGACACCTCAGTGAACTTGAAGGGAAGCCAAACTGATTCATGCGAGTCATTGTAAACTTCTTTGGGAAAGAAAGAATGATTCTGTTCATGATGATGGTGATATTCCCCCTTCAGCATCAAACGGATGGGCTGGAACTGGTAACCCAAAATGAGGATGTGGTAGCTATGTGGTTTAACACCTCCAAACCATCAGCAACTTTTCTATTTGATTTTTGTAAGGTAGTAACATGTGAATGGGACAAACACAGTGGGAATGATAAGGATAAATTGGTTACAGGGGTCCCAGGGGCTGTAACATACATCTGTGTCACTAAGCCAGGGAAATGAAAACTGTAACTCTTGGTCAACGCACGTTGGAATACAGGGGATCCATGGGGATATACCCCAAAGGAAGCTGTAACCAGGGTTAGTCAGACAGGTGCACCCCTCTCAGAAAGAATGACTATTCTGAGGATCACCCCCAGATGGAATTGTGATCCAGAAAGCACTGAGGTAAGGCAAACCTGTAATCCCTATGTAATAAACATAAATGACCCCTCATCAGAAGATGAAGGCCTATATGTATTAGGATTGTATGTTCCAAATCAAAAGGTCCGACAAGGAACTTTTTGGTTAAAAGCCTTACAAGAGCCAGAAAACAGTGACATGGAAACAAGGCCCACTAGAACACCACTCACCCATTTAGATCTCACCATATTAGAGCAGGTGACTTATGAAGATAAAATAGCAATAGAAAGAGATATGAAGTTAAGACCTAGACTATTAACAGAGTGAGTGGGTAGTTGTAGTCTGGTGCAAATACTTATGCCATTCCAAATAATCTCTTCAGAATAAAACCACACATAGAATTAACAACTTTAAGGGGTCGAAGGGCTACACTAGGGGAAAAACAAGATACTGTACCACATGGGTCCTTTGACACAAGAGTTAAAAATTGACAACATAGGAGTCCCCCAGAGGAGTGCCCGATAAATTCAAGGCCAAAATCAATAGCCGCTGTTTTGAATCCCGTTCTCTTTTGGTGGCTACAGTAAATAAGAATGTAGATTGGATAAATTATAAAATACTAAAAATCAACACAGATTTATTAATTTTACAAGAGATCCAATAAGAGGTTTGGCTGACCAGATAGGGCCCCCCCCTCTTTGATGACATGGCAAAATAGGATGGTTCTAGATATGTTTTTGGCTGAGAGGGGAGGAGTCTGCAAGATGTTCGGAACTAATTGTTGTACTTTCATCCCTTATAATACAGCTCCTGATGGTAGCGTCACAAAGGCCCTATAAGGACTGACATCCCTATCTGAGGATGGCTGGAATCATGGTTTGGAAAATGGAGCCATCTAGTAGCCAGTTTGCTGATCTCAGTTGCAGTGGTGGCAGCAGTACTGATTACTTGTGGATGTTGGTGTATCCCCTGTGCTTGAGAACTTCTCCAGAGACTGGTTGATACCTCCATGAATAATACTATGTATGTGAGCGTACCGCCCTGTGAAGAATGCCACGGAGTCTACCAAAATATAGTTTAAATTCCTAGAAATTTCATTTTTGATTGTGATAATGGAAGTAGCATTGTCTGAGGCTGACCCCCCCAATGACATGGATAAATAGTGCATGTGCCCAATGACTGCACTTGCAGATGCTGAGTGCAGCTTTGGAGTGTTAAAAGTAATGGATTATTATTATTAATATTATTATTATTTATTTTAAAGCGCCATTGATTCCAGGGCGCTGTACATTCGAGGGGTTACATACATAACATAAGTCAAACGAGTACAATGATAAGTGATTAATGACAATTGGTACGACAGAGGGAGAGAGGACCCTGCCCGCGAGGGCTTACAATCTGCAAGGAGGGGGAAAGAGACAGAGGGAGGGCAGACAAAGTTTGGGGGAGGAAGTAGTGACAACAAGGGTTTGTGAGTTATAGGCAAGACTGAAGAGATGGGTTTTTCAGTTGCTTTTGAAGCTGGTAAAGTGGGGTAGAGTCTGATGTGTTGGGGGAGTGAGTTCCAGAGTGTGGGTGAAGCACGGGAGAAGTCTTGGAGACGCTTGTGTGAGGAGCTGATAAGGGGGGGAGCAAAAGGAGAACCCCTGTGAGGAGCGAAGATTCCCGTGGGGGGAAATTTTTGGGAAATTTAAAGGGCAGAGATGAAATGGAGGGAGAATATTGGAACCCCTTGTAGGTAAAGGTTAGTAGCTTGAAATTTTTCCCGCGGGGCAATGGGAAGCCAGGGGAAGGGAAATTGGCAGGGGGGGAAGGCAGAGAAGTGGGCGGAGAGAGGTGGATAAGACGGGCAGCAATTTTAAGGGATGGATTGGGGGGGGAGCGGGGGGTGCTAGCTGGGGGCCACAGAGAAGGATGTTTCGGGAGTTAGGCGGGAGATGACAAGGCATGGCCCCAGAAAATTTTTTGTAGTGCCCATAGTGGAGGAATGAGGGGAAAGCGAGAGATTTTTTTCGGGTTTAAAGGGCGGCGGCAAGGGGGGGGGTTTGGATTTTGGGGTTTAAAGGGAAACAGAGGGGAGTCGGGGAAAACCCCCAAAAGGGCAGCGGACTTGGGGAAAAAGGGAATGTAAACCCTTTGACAGTACAAAAACAGAGGCAGGGAAGATTTGGGATGGGGGAAAGATATATTTCTTTTTTTCCTCCAAAATTATTTTTGGGAGACATGATGAGAAAAAGGGAAAAGGGGACAGACAGTCGGGGACCCGGAGAGAAAGAGAAGTGCCCATCGGGGCCAAGAGGGTTATTTTTGGGGTATCGTCAGCATAAAATTGGTAAGAAAGCCGTTTTAAGCATGAGCTGACCGGGCCAAAGTGAAAGAGAAAAGGGTAAGGGCCCCGGGACTAAACCCCCGGGGGACCCAAAAAGAAAAGGCCGGGGGGGAGGGGGGTGGAGTGAGAAAACCCCTGAAAGCCCCGAAAGTGGGGGTACGAGGAAAATTTCCAGGAAAAAAGGCCAAGTCCGGATCCCCGGGGGGAGGAGAGGATTCGAGAAAGGGGGAGTGGCGACAGTGTCAAAGGCAAGGATAGGAAAAAAGAGGAGGAGCACAGAGTATTGGCAGGGGGCTTAGCATTTACTGGGTCATTATGCCCTTGGTTAAAGGGCTTTTTCGGTAGAATGGGGGGTGGGAAACCAGTTTGGTAGGGGGGGTCAAAAGATTTTTGGGGGAAAGGGGTGGGAGGACAGCTAAAAATAGACTGCTGCTCGAGGATTTTTGGAACAAAAGGGAGCAGTGAGAGGGGGGCGATATTTGGGACAGAGAAGGGGCCCAAGGGGTTTTTTTTTTAAAAAGGATTGGAGGGGAAAGTACCATTTTTAAAAAAGGGGGAAAAGGGAAATACCAAAGGTTAGGAAAGGTTAAAAGAGAAGGGGGTGGGGCGGGACGATAGAATCACGAGGCCCGGGGAATGATTTGGGAGGGCAGTGGATAAAGACTACGGGTAGAAAAAGGTTGGATTTGGACAGTAAAGGGGAAAAGGGTTGAAAATGGGCCCGGGGGGGAACAAGTTAAGGAGAAGACATTTAGAAAGGGGTAGAGAGGGTGGGGGACTGCGGGCTGAAGCTTTTTCTCTGAGGGTTTTTTGTTTTTTCTGAAGGAATGAATAAAAAGTTTCTGCTAAAAAGGAGGGAGGGGGAAAGGAGGTGCTGGGGAGGGAGAAAGAGTTAAGGTTTTTGAAAAATTGTCGGGGGTTTGGGACAGGGGAGGATATGAAGATGAATTTTTTCCTTTTTCCCTGGGGTAGTGCAGTTTTTAAAAAGCCCTGCAGGGGATTTTTTTTAAAAGGCAAATTCATCAGAAAAATTTAGTTTTTTTTCCCCGGGGTTTTTCGGCAGCTCGGAACACCCCTCAGCGTTTATTGGGGCGGGGTCCCCGGGGTTGTCCTGTTGATTTTGCGGGTTCTGTTGTGTGTGAGAGGAGCGACTGATCAAGGGCGGTGATGATTGTGGGGGTTTTATAGAAAGTGGGGGCCCCGTCGGGGTCTTTAAAAAATGAGAAAATAGTGAAAGAGGTGCAAGAGAGTCAAGAGAGTGAACAGTTGAGGCTTTGTAGGTTCCTGCGGTCGTATGGGAAAAAAACAGGGGGAGGGGGTGGGGTGGAGATGGTGGAGAAAGGGAAGCCGGTTTGGCAATATGGGGGGGGGGGAGTTTTGGGAAATAGATTTGGGGGGAGAGGGGGTGAAGATGAGGTCCCGTGTGTGTCCCTCTTTGTGAGTGGGGTCCTGGGGGTCCACTGGAGAGATCAAAGGGGACAGAGAGAAAGGAGTTTGTTGGAAGCAGAGTTGGGGTGTCCCCATTGGATGTTGAAGTCTCCCCCCTGATGAAAAATGGGGGTGTCGGGGGAAAGAAAGTGAGAAGCCCCGAAGCAAAGTTTGGAAACAAAACAGTGGGAGGGCCGGGGGGTTTGTTTGGGCAAAAGCCCCCTTAGGTTTTGAAGGGGCCCTAGATGCGGGCAAAGTTCACCTCAAAGAAAAAGGTAAAGGGGAAAGGGAAAAGGTGGAGCGGGGCAAAGGAAAAGGTGTCAGACAGAGGGGCCAACCAAACCCCCCCATTCTTATTACCCGGGGAAAGTGTGGGTAAGTTTTAGGGGGCAAAAGAAGTGCGGCAAGGGGGGACAGTGCAGAGGGGGCAGCCCGGTTTTTAGCCCAAACCAAAAAAAAGTAAATTGCGGAGATGAACCAAATTTATGGGATGAAAGGAGTTTATTACATACAGATTTAAAAGGGTAATTTAGGGCAAATTTTGGAGATCCCGGGCCCCCCCATTAATGGGCCCCTTTTAGGGCATGACTCCGCTAAGGGGCAAAAAAAAAAGGTGAGCAAATAGGGAAAAATCAAAAGGGAAACCATCAAAAGGGGGGTCGGTGACAGACAATGGTATTTCATCCCCAAAAGGGGGGATTGTTTTAAAGGGAAAAGCAGCTAAACAGTTAATGAAAAAGTTCAAAACTATGATTCTCTTTTTAAAAAAAACAACCTTACCTTTTCCTAATAATCTGCTTGAAACTGCAGTATCGATAGACTTGAAACTAATGACTCAAACAAAAAAACAAAAAAATTTACCTGCAATAAAGGATAAAAAAACTAAAATTTTCAAAAAAAAAAGGCCAAATAAGGGGATTATTTCTTATGAAAACCTTTTAAACCCAAAAAAAAAGGGGATTAATTTGTAAAAAACTTTTTTTTCATAATTAAAGCAAGTCCCGAGGAAAACCCCTTTTTGTTCAAGTGTATAAATAAACATGATTTAAAGAATAAAATTTTGCATTGCAACTCAGAACCTTTTGGCAAACCCGTGGACTTTTTTGTCCCCAGCAGTCCCCGGGTTTTCTTCATCCAATTTCCCAAACTGGGTACCACCAAATCCCCAAGGGTTTTCCCCTTTCATTAGACACCCAAAAATGTAAAGAATTCTTGGGGGTTTGGGGTAATATAAAACCCCTGTTGTAAAAGTTGTTTAGTAAATTTTGGGGGACAATGGGAATGTAATCTCTTGGGGGCAGTGAGTAATGAAAACTCTGAGGGACAATTTAATGTAATCACTTGGGGAAAAAGGGGTTTTAAAGTAATCTCTGGGGGCCCAAAGTGTAATGTTAAACTCCCGGGGTACAATGATAATTTTAAACCTTTGGGACAATGGGTAATGTAGTTTAAAAATATTGGGTATGATTTTAATCTAATCCCCTGGGTTTCAGTGGTAATGTATAACTCTGGGGGACAGTGAGTAATTTAATGTAATTTTCGGGGACAAATGTGTAATGTATAACCCCATGGGGGAAAGATGTTTAATCTAAAACTCGGGTATAGTGAGTAAAAGTAAAAGTAATCCTGGGGGACAGTGTAATCTAATTTTCTGGGGGATGTGTAAAATAATCTCGTTGTACAGGTGTGATGTAATCTCGGAGTACATGAGTAAAAGTAAATTTTTTTTCTAGGGTTCAGTGTAATATAATACATTCTGGGATACAGTGAATTATATTATTTATTGAGTACAATGTGCAAGTCATTTCTAAGGTGCAGTTAGTAATGCAATTTCTGTGGCTCCCATGTGTAATATAATTCATTTCTGGGGTGCAGTGAGTGAATACATTTTGGGGTACAGTATGTGACATAGGTGATTACTAGGGGTACAGTATGTGACATAAGTGATTCCTAGGGGTACAGTGAGATTGGGTTCTTTTATTTTCCTCATTCTGTTGTGTGTATAACAAATTTAATGGAGTAGTGATGGGGGATGGGAGGGGTTAAGCAAAATTTGCTGCATTGCACAACATTTTTTATTTCCATCTAGAGGGGTAATATTGTCGGGGGCTGGTTCGGTTTCATTGCCAGGGCCAGAGCCACTCATAACCTTACGGAATGCACCAAAAGTGTTTGCCATAAGACTCCGCCCGGACCTGCTGGGGGATCTCGCAGCACTCCCTCAGACCTCCTAGCTGTGTGAGAGGGGGCCGCTTCACTGCAGGGAGAGGAGGGGAGAGAAGGGAAGGGAGGGGAAGTGAAAGGGAAGGCGAGTGAAGGAGAGAGGGATGGAAGATAGGGAATGAGAGGGAAAATTGGTCCCTGTAACGGAGCAGTAATGGATCCGCTGAACCACCGCAAGCGAAGGTGAAAGCCCACACCAGGGAGCGGAGTCTAAGTAGAACCCGGTTTTCACCAGAGCCCGCCGCAAAGTGGGATGGACTTGCTGCAGCGGGAAACTACCAGGTCACTTCCCTGGCGGGACTTGCTTGCGGTGGCAGCCAAGGGTAGGCGTGGTACAAAATCGTAAGGCTGAGTCGTAGTCGGGGACAGGCAGTAGGTCAGAGTAGGCGGCAGAGGTTTGTGGTCGTAGGATGGTAGCAAGGTGGAACGGTACACAGGAAACACTAGACAAGACGATACGCTTTCTCAGTAGGCTCCAAGGGCACTAAAGATCCGGTAGAGGACTGCCGGAGGAGGAGCCATTATACAGGGTCAGCGGTCAGCCCTTTAAATCTGAGAAAGCCGGCGCGCGCGCCCTATGGAGCGGGAAGCGCGCACCGGCAGGCCCAGGAGCGCACGGAGTAAGGAGCGTGGTCGGGTGAGTACCTAACCTCCGGGGGACGAGTGCCGCACGGCCCGGGGCACGGCTGCCCGGGGGCCCCTCGC
>JAODAL010071761.1:0-15395 GCA_025379985.1 Phyllomedusa bahiana
GCTGCACTCACTATTCTGCTTTGCAGTCACTGGACAACATACTTATTTACCGATCCTGAGTTACATCCTTATTACCCCTCAGAGCTGCACCACTATTCGCTGTGCGCACTGTGTCAACATTATTATCCTGTACTACCGATTTACACCCTGTTTTACCTCCAGACTGCCCCCCCAAAATTCTGCTGGTGCAGTCACTGTACATACATTACTTATCCTGTACTGATCCTGAGTTACATCCTGTATTATCCTCCAGAGCTGTGTTGCATCTAGGATCCAGTATCATAGGTCATGTTATCTAGAATATTGTAGCTTTGGTCGTTGTATGTGGAATTCTGTATCATTGGTTGTTTTATTTAGTATGTTGCAGCGTTGGTCACTTTATCTAGAATCTTGTAACATTGTCCTATGTAGAATCCTGTATTATTGGTTGCTTTATCTACGATCTTGCATCGTTGGTCATTGTTTCTTGAATCCTGTAGCATTGGTCATTGTATTGAGGTTCTGTCAGCACTGGTTATTGTATACACAATCTTGCAGTGTTGGTCATTTTATCCGGAATTCTATAGCTTTGGTCATTTTATCTAGAATTTAGAAGCCTTGGTTATTGTATCTACAATATTATAGATTTGTACATTTTATCTAGAATCTTGCATCGTTAGTCATTGTATCTAGAATACAATCTTTTAGCACTGGTTATTGTATATAGAATCTTGTAGTGTTGTTTGTTGTATCTAGAGTCCTGCAGCATCGGCCATTGTATCTAGAATCCTATATCATTGGTGGTTTTATCTAGAATATTGTAGTGTTGTTCTTTGTATCTCTTGCATTGTTGGTCATTGTATCTAGAGACCTGCAGCATCAGCCATTGTCTCTAGAATCTAAAAGCCTTGGTCTTTTTAAATTAGAACGATTGGTTTATTGTATCTAAAAATTTATTGTAGATTTGTTTTATTTTTAACTGGGAATCTGCATTGTTGGTCATTGTATCTAGAAACCTGTAGCATTGGTCACTGTTTCTAGAATCCTGTAGCATTGGTTATTGTATCTAGAATCTTGCATTGTTGCTCACTGTATCTAGAGACCTGCAGCATTGGCCATTGTTTCTAGAATCTAGAAGCCTTGCTCGTTGTATCTAGAATCTTGTATCATTGCTCATTGTATCTAGAATCTTGTAGTGTTTTGCGTTCTTTCTCTTGCATTGTTGGTCATTGTATCTAGATTCCTGCAGCATCGACCATTGTATCTAGAATCCAGAAGCCTTGGTGGTGGCACATCAGCAGGATTCGCGGTGGGTTTTGTGTCCTGTAATCCACTGAGATCTCCTCAATCCATCGCAGCCACATGTTTCAGCCTGCAACATCAGTCATGGTACCTAGAATCTTGTAGTATTGGTCATTACCTCTAGAATCCTGTAGCATTAATTGTTAAATCTAGAATCTTGCATCATTGCTTGTTGTAACTAGAATCCTGCAGCATTGGTGGTTTTATCTAGAATCTTGCATCATTGTTCATTGTATCTAGAATCTTGTAGTGTTTTTCGTTGTATCTCTTGCATTGTTGTTCATTGTATCTAGAGTCCTGCAGCATCGGTCATTGTATCTAGAGTCCTGCAGCATCGGCCATTATATCTAGAATCTTGCACGATTGGTCATTGTATCTAGAATCTTGTATTGTTTTTCGTTGTAACTCTTGCATTGTTGGTCATTGTATCTAGAGTTCTGCAGCATTGGCCATTGTATCTAGAATCCTATATCATTGCTGGTTTTATCTAGAATCTTGCAGTGTTGTTCGTTGTATCTCTTGCATAGTTGGTCATTGTATCTAGAGACCTGCAGCATCGGCCATTGTCTCTCGAATCTAGAAACCTTGGTCATTGTATCTAGAATCTTGTAGTGTTTTTCGTTGTAACTCTTGCATTGTTGCTCATTGTATCTAGAGTCCTGCAGCATCGGTCATTGTATCTAGAGTCCTGCAGCATCGGTCATTGTATCTAGAGTCCTGCAGCATCGGCCATTGTATCTAGAGTCCTGTAGCATCGACCATTGTATCTAGAATCCAGAAGCCTTGGTAGTGGCACAGCAGCAGGATTCGCGGTGGGTTTTGTGTTCTGTAAAGCACTGGGATCTCCTCAATCTATCACCACCACATGTTTCAGCCTCGCGTTGCCTTCACGTTCCGTGTTTGCTGCTTGGACATGAGGAGTTTTCTTTACAAAGACAAGCTGGACGCGAGGAGACCTCCAGGGAAGATGCGACGGGAACAGACAGGAGCCATCTGCTGGGCCTGGAAGCACTTAGGGGCATTGTATAAAGCTGCGGTCGGTGTGACGTCACCGCACTTGAATCCTCTTCCTTCCATCTGATGCTTCTTTGGATTGGGCGTTGTCCGGAGGGATTCCCAGCAGAGACCCCTTCTTAAAGTGAACCTCCCCTTCAATCAATGTGTCTCCTTGAGTCCGACGTCCGACCCTGGTTACAACCCATTCTACACCTATTTGCTGTAGGGTATTTGTGATACAAAACTCCAAACCCTCTGCAGAGTTGGAGTCGATAAATTCTGCCTTCCTGCAGCCTCCACTAGAGGGAGCTCAGTGCAGACGGTATTACTGAGTGCCAGGTGTGCGGAGGAGGCGCCTTCCCTCCAGCGGCTGATCTGTTGTCCTGTACTTGTCTGTGCAGG
Organism: Phyllomedusa bahiana; assembly: GCA_025379985.1. Classification (NCBI taxonomy): domain Eukaryota; kingdom Metazoa; phylum Chordata; class Amphibia; order Anura; family Hylidae; genus Phyllomedusa; species Phyllomedusa bahiana. The sequence continues at coordinate 2,680 of JAODAL010071761.1, forward strand.
GGATTAATGTATTAAGAACGTAGGAGCTCTAGTATTTATTTCTCATTATTGTCCAATCTTAGAAGGTGCCGCTCAGGGTTCAGGAAAGGGGGATGACAAATTGGGGGTCACTCAGGGGGCGGATCTATCGGGGGATGGTACAGTATTGCAGAAACTGTGCTGACATGTCTTGCAATGTGTTAGTGTCTCATTGTGGCATCTCCGGGGGCCATCTCCACTGGTGGCCTCAGACTAAGGCCACCAGTGGAGATGATTTCTGGGTCCCACCAGTGAGGATGATTCTTGGGGCCACCAGCGGAGATGATTCTTTGGACCCACCAGTGGAGTTGAATCTTGGGGCCAACCAGTGGAGATGATTCCTGGGTAACACCATTGGAGTTGAATCTTGGGCCCACCAGTGGAGATAATTCTTGGGACCCACCAGTGGAGCTGATTCTTGGGGCCACCAGTGAAGATGATTCTTGGGGCCCACCAGTGGAGATGATTCTTGGGGGCCCCCAGTGTAGATATTTCTGGGCCCACCAGTGGGGGGTGATTCTTGGGCGCCAGTGGAGTTGATTCTTGGGGCCACCAGTGAAGAGATTTCTTGGAGCCCACCAAAGTGGAGATGATTTTTGGGGGCCACCAGGGGGAGAAAAAATTTCTTGGGCCCACCAGTGGAGATGATTCTTGGGGTCCACCCGTAGAGATGATTCTTTGGGTCAACCAGTAGAGATGATTCTTGGGCCACCAGGGGAAAGATGATTCTTGGAGCCCACCAGTGGAGATGATTCTTGGGCCACCAGTGGAGATGATTCTTGGAGTCCACCAGTGTAAATGATTCTTGGAGCCCACCAGTGGAGATGATTCTTGGAGTCCACCAGTGTAAATGATTCTTGGACTCCCCAGAGGAGATGATTCTCAGGGTCCACCAGTGGAGCTGCTTCTTGGGGCCCACCAGTAGAGCTGATTCTTAATGCCCACCAGTTGGGTAGATTCTTAGGGTCACCAGTGGAGCTGATTCTTGGGGCCACCAGTGGAGATGATTCTTGACACCCACCAGTGGAGTTGATTTTGGGGCCAACAAGTGGAGATGACTTTTGGGGCCCACCAGTGGAGATGATTCTTGGGGCCACCAATGGAGATGATTATTGGGGCCACCAATGGAGTTGATTCTAGGGGTCCACCAGTGGAGCTGATTCTTGGGGTCACCAGTGGAGATGATTCTTGAGGCCCACCAGTGGAGATGATTATTGGGGCCACCAAAGCAGTTGATTCTAGGGGCCCACCAGTGGAGCTGATTCTTGGGGTCACCAGTGGAGATGATTCTTGGGGCCCACCAGTGGTTTGATTCTTGGTTCCCACCAGTTGAGATGATTTTCGGGGCCCACCAGTGGAGTCAATTCCTGTTGAAGTGCCTCCGGCTCTTTTTCTGCTTTATTTTGCACATAGTGTATGTGACTCTTACACTCTGCCTCTCTTTCTCTGCAACCCCAGGCCCACCATACCCAGGAAGTCATCACACTCAGCGGCCCACCACACCCAAGAACCTATCATGCCCAGGGCCCCATCATAGATTTCCCCTGTTGCTCTGTGAGCCAGTCCAGAAAATGAGGCGTATAGAAGATAGGCCAAATATCTTCTGCCCCAAGAGTGGGGGCCCCTATCGGAGGGACCATCCTTCTGAAATTCCATAAAAAATAATGAAAACACTAACGCAGCAATCACCAGCGTTCACCAGGTGCGGTTGGTGGAAGGGATCTTCTGAAATCTGAGATCCTGGCCACATACACACTCCGCAGATCATTCTACTTCATACGTTTCATCTGCAGCTCCCAATGTCAGGATATGTCTGTAGCAAGGGAAAGAGGGTTCCTCTAAAATCCATATGAATCGGCCCCTTCTGAGGCAAATGCCCGGCCCTCCTCCGAGGTTAGGGGCCACAATGGTGATCTCTCCTGACCATATGACGTTGATCTGTCCTGATCCTATGATGGTTATTTGTCCTGATTCTATGATGATGATCGGTCCTGGTCATTTGATTGTGATCAGTCCTGGTCATTTGATGGTGATCTATCCTGATCCCATGATGATGATCGTTCCTGGTCATTTGATTGTGATCGGTCCTGGTCATTTGATGGTGATCTATCCTGATCCCATGATGATGATCGTTCCTGGTCATTTGATTGTGATCGGTCCTGGTCATTTGATGGTGATCGGTCCTGGTCATTTGATTGTGATCGGTCCTGGTCATTTGATTGTGATCGGTCCTGGTCATTTGATGGTGATCTATCCTGATCCCATGATGATGATCATTCCTGGTAATTTGATTGTGATCGGTCCTGGTCATTTGATTGTGATCGGTCCCGGTCATTTGATGGTGATCTATCCTGATCCCATGATGATAATCTGTCCTGATCTTTTGATGATGGTCGGTCCTGGTCATTTGATGATGATCTGTCCTGGTCATTTGATGGTGGTCGGTCCTGGTCATTTGATGATGATCTGTCCTGGACATTTGATGGTGGTCGGTCCTGGTCATTTGATCTGTCGTGATCTTATGATGGTTATGTGTCTTGATCATATTATGGTGATCTATCCTGATCCCATGATGATGATCGGTCCTGGTCATTTCATGGTGATTGGTCCTGATCTTACGATTGTGATCTGTCCTGATTACCTCCACACAAGGCACCCTGACTGTTAACATGCTTTCTGCTATTAGACTAGGGTCAAGGGCAGTATCAGTCCACACCGGGCCCCGGGCCAAGGGACACAACACACACAGAGCGGAGGAATTCATTAAAAAGGAACAGAAAGTAAATTGTTTATTTGTGCAGCCGAGGCCAAGAGCTGCGCATCCAGATAATAATTACACGCTGCGGTGACTCCGGAGTGCAGACTCATCATTGTAGCCGCCTGCCGCGTCTTACCAGCCGCACCGCGCCGGCTCCGTCTTCACATCCAGGCCATGGACAGTGAGCGGAGCACGGCTCATCGATGTATATACCTTATGGTGACACCACAATGGACTCCACTGCCAGAGGCCGGATACATTGTAACAAACTATCAGCATAGTAAGGAGCCTTATTGACACACAATAGCTTTTCATATCTACTTCCTATCGGCCATAGAGATTCTCGATTGCCAGTTGGTCATCCAGAGACATCTCCACCCTCTTTCAACAATCTATTACATGTTTGAGTCTCCTCTCACCCCTACAATTGTGCAGAGACTTGATTGGTTATATGTAGAGGTGCAGCAATCGTAGGCCCCAAGAATCAACCCAACTGGTGGACCCCAAGAATGATTTCTACTGGTGGCCCCAAGAATCAACTCTACTGGTGGGCACCAACAATGATCTCCACTGGGGGCCCCAAGAATCATCTTTACTGGTAAAACCCAAGAATCAACTTCACTGGTGGGTTCCAAAGAATTATCACTGGTGGGCCCCAAGAATTATCACTGATGGGCCCCAAGAATCATCTCCACCGGTGGCCACAAGAATCAACTCCACCAGTGGGTCCCAAGAATCATCTCCACTGGTAGCCCCAGGAATCATCTCCACTGGTGGTCCCCAAGAATCATCTCCACTGGTGGTCCCCAAGAATCACCTCCACTGGTGGGCCCAAGAATAATCTCCACTGGTGGTCCCCAAGAATCATTTCCACTGGTGGGCCCAAGAATCCTCTCCACTGGTGGGCCCCAATGATCGACTCCACTGGTGGGTCCCAAGAATCATCTCCACTGGTGGGTCCCAAGAATCAGTTCCACTGGTGGGCCCCCAAGAATAACCTCCACTGGTGGTCCCAAGAATCATCTCCACTGGTGGCTCCAAGAATCATCTCCACTGGTGGATCTCTAGAATCATCTCCAATGGTGTTCCCCAAGAATCATTTTCACTTGTGGGCCCCCAAGAATCAGTTCCACTGGTGGGCCCCCAAGAATAAGTTCCACTGGTGGACCCCAAATAATCAACTCCATTGGAAAACCAAAGAATCAACTCCATTGGAGAGCCCAAGAATCAACTCCACTGGTGGGCCCCAAGAATCAGCTCTACTGGTGGTCCCCAAGAATCAACTCCACTGGTGGTCCCAAGAATCATCTTCACTGGTGGTCCCCAAGAATAAACTCCACTGGTGGGCCCAAGAATCCTCTCCACTGGTAGCCCCAGGAATCATCTCCACTGGTGGTCCCCAAGAATCATCTCCACTGGTGGTCCCCAAGAATCACCTCCACTGGTGGGCCCAAGAATCATCTCCACTGGTGGTCCCCAAGAATCATTTCCACTGGTGGGCCCAAGAATCCTCTCCACTGGTGGGCCCCAATGATCGACTCCACTGGTGGGTCCCAAGAATCAACTCCACTGGTGGGTCCCAAGAATCAGTTCCACTGGTGGCCCCCAAGAATAACCTCCACTGGTGGGTCCCAAGAATCATCTCCACTGGTGGCTCCAATAATCATCTCCACTGGTGGATCTCTAGAATCATCTCCAATGGTGTTCCCCACGAATCAGTTTCACTGGTGGGCCCCCAAGAATCAGTTCCACTGGTGGGCCCCCAAGAATAAGTTCCACTGGTGGACCCCAAATAATCAACTCCATTGGAAAACCAAAGAATCAACTCCATTGGAGAGCCCAAGAATCAACTCCACTGGTGGGCCCCAAGAATCAGCTCTACTGGTGGTCCCCAAGAATCAACTCCACTGGTGGTCCCAAGAATCATCTTCACTGGTGGTCCCCAAGAATAAACTCCACTGGTGGGCCCAAGAATCATCTCCATTGGTGGGCCCCAAGAATCAACTCCACTGGTGGGTCCCAAGAATCAGTTCCACTGGTGAACCCCAAGGATCAGTTCCACTGGTGGACCCCAAGAATCAGTTCCACTGATTGACCCCAAGAATCATTTCCACTGGTGGGCCCCCTAGAGTCACCTCCACTGGTGGTCCCCCAAGATTCACATCCACTGGTGGTCCCATGAATCAACTCTACTGGTGGGTCCCAAGGATCAACAACACTGGTGGACCCCAAGAATCTATTTCACTGGTGGACCCCAAGAATCTGTTCCGCTGGTGGGCCTCCAAGAATCAGTTCCACTGATGGGCCCCTAAGAATCAACTCCACTGGTGGGCTCCAAAGAATCAGTTCCACTGGTGGGTCCCAAGAATCAACTCCACTGGAGAACCCAAGAATCAACTCCATTGGTGGGCCCCAAGAATCAACTCCACTTGTGGACCCTAAGAATCATCTCCTCTGGTGGCCCCAATAATCATCTCCACTGGTGGGCCTCAATAATCATCTCCACTGGTTGACCCAACAATCATTTCCACTGGTGGGAATCAAGAATCATCTCCACTGGTGGATCCTAATAATCAACACCAATGGTGGGCCACCAAGCAAGAACTCCACTAGTGGGTGCCAAGAATTATCCCCACTGGGGGGTCCAAACCATCTTCCCCACTGGTGGGCCTCATGCATCAACTCCACTGGTGGGCCTCAATAATCATCTCCACTGGTGGCCCCAAGAATAATCTCCACTGGTGGATCCCAATAATCAACACCAATGGTGGGCCACCAAGCAAGAACTACACTGGTGGGCCCCAAGCATCAACTCCACTGGTGAGCCTCAAGAATCATCTCCACTGGTGGATCCCAATAATTAACACCAATGGTGGGCCACCAAGCAAGAACTACACTGGTGGGTCCCAAGTATCATCTCCACTAGTGGGCCTCATGCATCAACTCCACTGGTGAGCATCAAGAATCATCTCCATTGGTGGATCCCAATAATCAACACCAATGGTGGGCCACCAAGCAAGAACTACACTGGTGGGCCTCAAGCATCAACTCCACTGGTGGGTCCTAAGTATCAACTCCACGGGTGGGCCCCAAGAAACAACTCTATGGTAGCCTCAATAATCATCTCCACTGGTGGGCCCCACGACTCATCTCCACTGTTGGACTCAAGAATCATCTCCCCTGGTGGACCCAAGAATCAGCTCCATTGGTGGGACCCAAGAATCACCAATCAAACACCTTCCAGTGACACTACAGCGCATGGTGGATGGAGTCACTTTCATTCACTGACTGTTGATTTCTCTACTTTCTTTTCTCATTCAGAGCCAAGGATTCCGGTTGCTGAGCTCTTATCACTGTGGGATGGGGATTTGTGCCGAGAAACAATGTGATGACTTAACCTCCAGCCCGATACTTCCATGGAGCTGCTCCACATCCTGGCCCTGCCGTTCAGGGTCGCTGCAATGGATGCCGGCCAGATTGCTTTATTATCCAGATTGCGCACAGATGTGTTGGTGAAGCGGTCACTAGAGCGGCCACACCTGGGATTCATTAATGTAACACAAAGATTTGGCCTCAGTCCGGCTGGTGGCAACCAGGACATGCACATCACGGTTCAGCACAGATTGTCCTGCAGTTCCATGGACCCAGAATCTTCTCAGATCAGAATCATCAACATCACCTCATGACGAGTCTTGTACTAGGAAGATAGTTACATCACTTCTGTACTGATCCTGATCTGGTGTTGACTATATCCTGTAATTCTTTTACTAAAATTTAAAAACATAACAATAAATAAATAAATAAAAAACTTCACCCAAATAAAACCCCCAAAATCCCAATACACACAACGATGCACCTCCTCACGGCTTAACTGACACCGGCCCAGACCAACACTTACCCCCACAAAAACCAACTATATATAATATTTACTACTTAATAATACACATAATTAAAAACCAAGGTCCCCCGCTGAACTTTTTTCTTTCCACAACACAAACAAACAAGTTACAAGAAAGCAAAGAAAAAAAAAACCAACCCAACACCACCAAAAATGTCCTCAAAGTTCTGTAAACCCCAATATCCAATGGAACCCTCCCCCCTTTTCCCACCACCCACCCTAACTCCAAAGCCCAATCCAAACACACATATAATATACAAAATATACAATCTATACAAACTATAAGAACAATATATACAACAACTGTAATGGAGGAGTGGATCCGCTGGGCCAACGCAAGCGATGATAGCTAAGCCACGCCAGGGAACGGAATCTAAGTAGCCCCCGGTTTTCACCAGAGCCCGCCGCAAAGCGGGATGGACTTGCTGCGGCGTGAGGCTACCAGGTCATCCCCCCTGACGTGACTTGCTTGCGATGGCAGCCGGGGTACAGCGTGGTACAGAAACGTAATCCGGAGGCGTAGTCAGGGACAGGCAGAAGGTCAGGGCAGGCGGCAGAGGTTCGTAGTCAGAGACGGGCAGACGGTCAGGGCAGGCGGCAAACAGGCAAGGTCAGGAAACGTGAGCAAGCGGACTGGTATACGAGTAATCAAGACTAAACTCCAAAACTCTCAAAACGCACCAAGAACACACCAACAGACTGGCAGGAAGTGTTGGGGGCGGATACCTTAAATAGAACCAGCGCCCGACAATGGACCAATTATCGGGACGCTGGCCCTTTAAACTAAGAGAAGTTGCGCGCGCGCGCCTAGAGCAGCAGCCATGCGCACGGCGGCCGGGAGCGGCGTTCACAGGAGCGCGGACAGGTAAGGGACGCGGCGCCGGGACAGCAGGGGGAAGGTCGCGGGCAGCCGCAGCTGCCGCGCCGGATCCCCTGCGAGCAGGGTGACGGTCGCGGGGGGCAGCGGAGCCCGCGACCCCCGTGACAACATCAATAAATAACAGACAATCACTTACTCAGGCTTTTCAGCCAAACAACCCCGAAAGCCCAAGTTCGGTGCCTGCAAGCCCTATTATTATTATTATTTATTTTAGAGCGCCATTGATTCCAGGGCGCTGTACATTAAAGAGGGTTACAAACATAACATAAGTCGAACAAGTTCAATGCTGACAGTATGTGACAATCAACTGGCACAGAGGGAAAGAGAAACCTGCCCGCAAAGGCTTACAATCTACAAGGAAGGGGGAAAGAGACAGAAGGTGGGGGCAGACATTTTTGATGAGGGTGTAGTGACAGAAGGGGGACTATAGCTTATAGGCTATCCTGAAAAGATGGGTTTTCAGGTTGCTTTTGAAGCTGGTGAAAGTGGAAGAGAGTCTGATGTGTTGGGGAAGTGAGTTCCAGAGTGTGGGGGAAGCACAGGAGAAGTCTTGGAGAAGGTTTTGTGAGGAGATTATAAGGGGAGAGCAGAGAAGAAGTTCCTGTGAGGAGCGTAAGTGGCGTGAGGGGAGATATCTGGAGATTAAGGCAGAGATGTAATGGAGGGGAGAGGTTATGGAGAGCTTTGCAGGTCATGGTTAGCATCTTGAAGTGTAATTCGCTGGACAATGGGTAGCCAGTGAAGGGATTGGCAGAGGGGAGAGGCAGGGAGTAGCGAGGAGAAAGGTGGATAAGATGGGCGCAGAGTTGACGAGGGGTTTTAAGGGGCAAGAGTGCTAGCGGGAGGCCCAGAGAAGGGGATTTTGCGTAGTCAGGGGGAGATGACAAGGGAGGACCAGTTTTTTTGTAGTCCCCAGGTGGGGAATGAGCGGATTTGTGACAAAAATTTTAGGTGGAGGCGGCAGGTAGAGGTGAGGGTTTCCCTATATCCTCACACAGTCACCAAAACAAAACAAAAATCCTACCGTGAAATCCCCCCACCGGGAGTGGAGAAGACAACTGGTTCCCCAAGGGGCAAAGCCCCCTCCAAAGGGGAAAGAGGCTCTACCTGCCCCCAACCCTCGTACCCCAGAGAGCGCACCTTCACCAGGTCCCCGAGAATTTCCTAACCACCTGATCCATAGGAAGGTTTTTCCCGCGTCGATAGTAAGCACCGCATGCCAGTGTAGTACCTGACCACACGTTAGGAATAACGGCCCCGGGCCCCCAAACCCCGGGTGTCGAATGCCCATAGGCCCACCCCATTGGGGCCGGCCAGGGGGCCGCCAATACTCCCCACCCTGGTGTAAACCTCTGTGTTAAGTGCAATAAACAGGAAGGGGTCCATCTCCCCAGCAGGCCACCGCACTCCTCGTGGGGACCCCCCGCCCTCAGAGCCCCTACATTTCAGTTTGCCCCCTCAAAAAAATTTTTCCCTGGAACACGCCAAGTCAATCCAAAACTTTGAGGGAATCCTGATGGAATTCAAAATCCGCCAACCAACCCCCCAGTCCCCGACTTGGGCTCCGAGGGAAAGGGGTTTATGGAAGGGGATCACAGAGCCCTTTTGTAAAGGAATTTTTCCTAGACTGTTTCCCTGTTTTCCCACATCCCCCGCCCCCACCAACGTAAAACCCTACAAAACCGGCAGGGGGGGAGATGCCCAGAGGCTGCGCAAGCCCTTCCTTGCCCCCCTGTCTCCCTCCTGGAAGAAGGACCAAACCATCCCCAAAGGGAGAATCCCCCAAAAAAGGGAGTCCTCTTTCCAGAGGTCTGGCGGGTTGATTTTAAAAAAAGGGGGTTTTTCACAAAGAACACCACAGGGTTTTGCCATACCCAACCGTCCTATCTCCTCTAGGGAAAGTAACCCCCCCTTTTGACTGCTTCAGCCTATTCCGACATAACACTGGAAAACAAATGTGGGCCGAGCCCCAAAAAGGTTTCCCGGAAAAGATGCACACACTGTCCAAATTTAGGTAGTTTTGAAAAATGTTAACCCCTTTTCCCTTGAGGTCAAAGACCAACCCTTCCCCACTGACCCACCTTCGAGCGGAAATCTTAAGCCGCTCCCCCCATTTTTGATTGGGTTTAACCCCCCTGGCAAAATTTCAAGGCTGATGATTTTAGCGGGACTCCGGGGCTCGGGGAGGTGTTGGGAGATCAAAACCCAGGATTTCCTCCTCCCACCCCGAGATTTCCCACACTTTTTCCAGTTGATCTTGGATCCAGATGACTCTGATACCGCTCTCTACCCCACAGCACCCACTCCCGCCTCCCTCGGAGGGCATGAAGAGGTTTCCATCACACAAGCCCACCCTAGAGTGGCTTTTGGATCCGCCGACCCCCGTCACCAGTCCACAATCAATGCTCCTAAGGAAAGGAATGATCGCAAACACATACAGTAGATAGTACAACCTTGGCGAACTGCAGACCTCACCTCATAGGGGTGACCAATCCAATTGTTAACCAGTGGGAAACTACATCCCCCGGTACAAGGGGTTTAAAACCAATCAACAACTCCCCCGGAGGCCCTACTCAGGAGGCGGACCGAGGCTCATGGTTAACACGATCAAAAGCTTTTGCCCGATTCAAAGGGCAGTAATACCCCTTCCAGTGCCCGCCCCCGCCCCGTCCACAGCCCCTTCCCGGGCACTGAGCACAGCACAAAACTCGCGATCTGGGAACAAGCAGTGCTGGGCCCCGAAAGGAGCCAGGGTGCAAAATTCACCAACCTTAAAAGCACCTTTTCCAGAATTTTCGCCACATTGAGCAGCGCTAGGAGCCAGTTCTCAAAGTGGAAGGATCTTTACCCTTTTCAGAGTTGGCCGACCTTTTCATTGACTTTTCCAAAGTGCATGAGGGGAAAATTCCCTTTTTTAACCCATTCAAAGGGGGGGCAAGGGTCCTTAAAGGGTTTTTGAAATCTCAAGAGGGATCTATTCTTGGTTTAGAACAGTTTTTAGCCAGGAAAAACAACATCCTTCCCCCATCAAAATCCTCTTTTTTGCGTAAAGGGGCTAAGCCCCCAAATCCCAAAAATGGACCTTTCAGGACCCCCCTAATATAATCAGTCCGACACAATCTTTCATTCATGAATCTTCAGTCCTTTAGGTCGAGAGCTGACGGAAGAAATTGGACAACCTTTGTTTGAACATTTCCCACCACCTAGACTTACTACTGCACAGATCCAGCAATGGTACCTGGCCCCTGAAAGAAACCCCCAAATGTGTCTTTTCTCCCTTCTTTCCCGGGAAAGGGTGAATTGAGCCTCCATTAGCTCTTCCCATGCAGAAAACAAAGCTCCGCTTCAGAAAAACAAATTTAAAAAGGGTCGGAGAACTTCACCCAACAGTGGGCACTGTGAAAGTGGCTTTCCCCCTTCAAAAAAAACCCGCTATCCGACCCACAACTACCCCTAGATAGGTGAACCCCCGCGTGGAAACCACCAGGCGATCCTCCGCTATGCTATTCTCTTTTTTTCTATTCATGTGAAGTGTCCTTTTAAATCAGCTTTTTCTCGGAACCCCCCCCTGTCCTGGGGCCTGGGACGATTTAAGTCCCCTCCCCAAAACCACCTGCCGCATGTAAAAAAAATAGGGCTTTATCCCATAAAGAGACACTTCCCGGGCCCCCCTTTACTGAGGACCATAGATTAAATAACGAAGTTCTTTTCCCTTCATGAGGACATCTAAGATCAGGCACCTCCCCATTTCTAATTCAATAATATATATGGCTCAGCCGCTATATGGCTCAGCCGCAAGAGACCAGTAGGAGGCTCCGCGTTGCCATTTCCTTTTAAATCTAGCAGCCTGGTCTCCTGCAAAATCAACTTGGCTGAGAAAATCAATGGCCGCAAATCGAGCCGTATCCAACTTAATGCTGGCAACATTAATGGATGCCAGCGTCAACGGAGTGGGTGTCGCCATTGGTGATTGAATTAGATGGCTTTCTTCTTCCCCCTGCCCGTGCCATTCTCCCCATCAGATGATGGTTTATCTCTTTTTAATGGGACAGATGTGTCCATATTGCCTATGTCCTGAGGACATGTTCTCCCAAAGAGGAAGGGACTTAGCACCCCCTGTAGGCCCTAATGTCCCGCTGCCTCCGGAACCCTACCCCGGCCCCTCCTCCAATTTTCAGGTTGTTTTTACCCTGCTTTCTCTCTTGCCATCACCCTCCTTCCCAGTCCATACTTTGACCATGGGGTGATGCTGAGGAGACGGTACCTTCCTCTTCTTGGATTCTCCTGATTTCCTCATTCAGTTCACTATCCTTTGGGGCCTCAGCGATAGCATCAGCCTCAGGGGCAGGATCAGAGGTATCCAAGATTCATCAATCTCCCTCTCCCTTTGGTGCTTTCCTAACACCTTAATTAACTTTTCTCACTGGCCAATCTGTTTCTTCACCTCTTCCAGCCTTCCCTCCAGCAGAATCAGCCTCATGGTTTCCTCCCGCTGGGGGATCCAAACAGAACGATCTGAAAGTATAATAGAGGCAGGAAGTAAAATGTATCAATTATATCGAGGAAATCAAATGTATCGATTATGAGAAACAGTTCGTGATATATATATAGTATATCCTTCAGAGTTGCACTCACTATTCTGCTGGTGCAGTCACTGTACATACATTACTTATCCTGTACTGACCCTGAGTTACATCCTGTATTATCCCTCAGAGCTGCACTCACTATTCTGCTGGTGCAGTCACTGTACAACATTACTTATCCTGTACTGATCCCGAGATACATCCTTTATTATTCCTCCAGAAACTGCACTCACTATTCTGCTGGTGCAGTCACTGGGGTAAAACATTACTTATCCTGTACTGATCCTGATTTTCATCCTGTATTATCCTCCAAGCTGCACTCACTATTCTGCTGGTGCAGTCACTGGACCCTACATTACTTACCTGTACTGTTCCTGAGTTACACCTGTATTATTCTCCAGAGCTGCACTCACTATTTTGCTGGTGCAGTCACTGTACCATACATTACTTATCCTGTAATGATCCTGAGTTTTCATCCTGTATTATCCTCCCCGAGCTGCACTCACTATTCTGCTGGTGCAGTCACTGTGAATCATTCTTTCCTTACTGATCCTGGTTACATCCATTTATCCCCCAAGC
>JAODAL010071762.1:0-15395 GCA_025379985.1 Phyllomedusa bahiana
AAATTGTTTCCAACATCGTTGGAAGGCATGCCCAAAGACTTCCAATTATGTTCTCTAGCCAGGAAATAATGGATCAGAGTGAGGTCATGTCTGCAGGACTGGGAGGAATACTATTTCTCAAAAAATCAGAGACCACAAATGTTCCTGCGTATTTTTGCCTATTTACAATTTTTTTGTGTCCTAAAGTCAATTAATAAATTTTTTAAAACTGACAAGTAAAATGGTAACAATGGTTTGTTTGTGACTTTCAGGGCTCCAAAACTCCCACCACTAACTTTGTACATGAGGCTCTGAAATTTTTATACGTCATTTCATATTTACAAAATTTGACCTAAAGTTTTTACACTCCCTCTTTTCGCAGTTTTCTTTCCTGAACTGAGTTACGTTTTGCTACTAAAAACTAAATTTTAATTTTTTATTATTTTTTTAGTATTTGGTTTTCAATCTGCCCAACCCCTTCTGGCTCGGGATCAGTTAAACATATGTGCCCAAAAATCTGATCCCAGTTTTTCAAACACTTCCCAATGTGGTGCAACTGGTTTTGGATACAAATCGCTTTTTTTTCAACTTACCCAAAAAGTTTCAAAAGATCAAAACATTGTTACCCTTTTCTTGCGGGTTCTGTTTACCTAATAGCTTGTTTATTGTATCATAAGGTGTAAACAGCCGGGATGTTACCTTTTTTAAACACAGAACTTTTACCCTTAAAAACGCCATGTATAGGGAGTGGGAGTCAGTCAGGAGCGGAGGTTTGGAAATTGAGGAGTCGGGGCTTTGGCTTCCGCGCAACCCTTGTTAAATTTCCGGGACCTAATTCCCCAACTTATTTCATTGCATCGTGGGACCACATCGTTTCAGTGTTTGTTTAGGCTCCTTACAACCCAACCCTTACTGCAGCTGCGTGATGAACCCAGAAAGTCCCCGGGAAAACCTGTGACAACCCCCCAAACCCCAGTCTTCCCACCCACTACTGTTGTTCGTGCGCACACGATATTAGCTGCTTTTTCATAATAAGCGAATAACTTTTTTTCTAATGGTATTTGCACAGATAAAGACACCACAAAGACACTGTTATACATCGGGCCCAACGGGGAAAAGGTCTTCTAAGTATTTTTGCACACTTAAAATTAAGAAGCAAAACCCGGGGGGAAAAGAGGAGTAAAAAACAAAATGGGATCAATCTAAAAAATCAAAAAAAAGTTCCCAAAAAGCAGATTTGTAAGGCCACTTTTAAACGGCCACGGGGTTTCGTTGGTTTTTTTAAGCGGCCCTGGTATGGGGCATCTGCAAAAATACACTTAAATCCTCCCAAAAACCTTAAAAAAAATCGGAGCTGTTTTTCCCCACAGTTTGGATTTTCTGGGGGATTTCAAACCCAAAAATCCTTCAAAAAACTTAGAACATGTTCAATAAAATTTTTCATTGAAAAACACGGTTATGGTACTGTTCAATGTTAATGGGCCGGCCGAAATCTGAAAAACCGACTACAAAATCCGCGCAAAAAAAAAAAAAACAGAGGGGAAAAATACGTTCAAAATTCAAAAACAAATCGAGGGAATTTTTCAATTGCCCTGTAGCTAGCCCAAAGCAAATCTAAGCCAAAAACTAGAAAAAAAAAAACTTTTTAAAGGGTTGCCCCACCCAATTTTGTTTTTTTAAAGGGGGGTTTCCCACCAAAACTTTTTCATCATAGCTGGACCCTACCAACACTAAATCCCCTTCTGAATAGATTCCCTCGTTGGTCATCTGAAGGGAGAGCTGCAGAGATCAACTGATTCCTGGGTCAGCTCCAAAAGTGGCTTGTGAAGTGAAGACAGCAGAAAGGCACTTCTACCTAAAAACCCGGTCAGTATTTGTAAAACAAAACGCGGAGTAAGGATATATTCATACGACGTATTGGCGGGGCGTACTTCGGGGTAACTGCGATGCAATGCGGCGAAAGTACTCCCAGCAAATATGGTCAAACCACAGAACTCATCACATCTAATTTTTTCCCCGTATATTCCCCCACACAGTATGCGCCCCGTAAAAAGAACGACAAGCCAGGGGAAAAGAGAGTGGTAAAGGCTGTTAAAGTATGTGCTAGCCCCTATACTTCAACAGTAGGCGTATAGCAGTGTGCACAGGTACACGCCGATCCATGCAGTGTGAACCCAGCCTAAAACCTTCACAGAGAAAACCGAATGGAAAATTGGTACCTCTTCAGTTTTGGGCCCACTCCTGGTATCGCACAAGCAATGCAATTGTTTCAACATACTGACCAAAATATTGCCCTGGAAAAGTGGCCTAATGGGTTTTCTCTTTAGGAATAAAATTTGGAGAGGAAAAAAAATTAGGGGACAATATTCAAGGCAGGTGTGACAGAATTCTGGCACAATTTGCGGAAAAAAAGTTGTACATGTTTTATACCACATTTATGACATGTTTCTAGACACTTCGGCGCCTTCTTCGACATACGGGGCTTAGTCCCGGTAAATAAAGACATGACGCTGCAGGAAAGGGGTAAGGAGTAGCATGCAACACCGTGCGGCAAAAGTTTGCCATAGTCAGCGGCATAAAGTAAGCTCACCTAAAAAATGGTGTCAAGTTAGACTAGACAGTTCTGACATGCACCAGATTTATCAACACTATGATGAAGGTGGCGAATTGTAAGGGTGCGTTCACTGGACAGGTCTGGACACTGATTCTGGGCATGGATCCCGCGCTCAGAATCAGCGTTCAAACCAAGGGCCACAGGTCTAAAATTCACTTTGTTGCCCATAGCAACCAACCAGAGCGCCCCTTTCATTTCATATAGTGCTCTGGGAAAATGAAAAGGGCGCTCTGATTGGTTGCTATGGGCAACAATGTGAATTTTAGACCTAGACAGTTTTCATACATGTGACCCCAAGTGTACAGTGTTTATCGACATGTACTGTCAGCGCCGTCAAAGAACGGACATGCTGATGATAAAGCACTCAAGGCAGAAACTTCCGTGCTGAAATTCAACGAGGAAATAATCGCGATCTCACCTCAGACATGTCCGCGCCGAACAATCCATCGTGTGAGCTTACCCTGAGGGCGGCATGTTTGGCGTGTAAATGCCAAATTTCATGTAGATAATAAAAGCCTAGAATGCGCCTGTACAGCGAGTCATAAATCAGGCGCACTCTAGCGGTAGGGCGACACTTCTGGCTCAGGTATACCACTTAGAAAGTGGTTTATCTGTTCCAGCAGTAATGCGCCTAGAAATGCCGTAGCAAAGCTATAATTCTATAGCTTCATACAGTTCTAGTGCGCCCCACCTCCCGCATGCCCCCCGAAATCATGTAACGCGTCTGATAATGGAGTATAGGAGGGATGTGAGTGAAGCGAACGGAGTTGCACTGGGTATCGGGCTGAGAAGACACCAGATATCTGGAGCAGTCCCGTTCATACATGCCGCCCTAAGTGTCTAAATGTACACTAAGACGTGATGCTGTTTTTGGCACATTTCCTCCCCCAAAACAGATTCAAAGATGCCTCTAGAACACCCCCAGTTCATTTTCATTGTTTTCTATGCTAAACAGCGCTGTAAGCACTCCATTAGACACTAAAAAAGAACTGTCATATCAATTCTTGAAACGTTGTCAATGCTGAAAATCCCCATAGGAATCAACGGAGAGGTTTAAAACCCTGGCACATTTTTAGACGTGTTTTGTGCCCCCTTTATCTGAGCTGTTTTTTTCGCCCAGGCTATTAGTTTGTATGGGTGTTTCATATATGTATATGACGGATACCTCGCTATTACATAGGGAATGTGTGTGCTTAACTGTCAGTCATATATGGAGATTACCAATACAATATTGGGGATCTATAACTTGTTATTATATAATGTGTATGCTTACATATAAGTCACATATGGATATGACCAATATGATATTGGGATTTATAGCTTCCTATGATGTAGGGAATGTGTGCGCTTACCTGTCAGTCACATATGGATATGACCGATAACTCGCTATTACATAGGGAATGTGTGCTTAGATGTCAGTCACATATGGATATGACCAATAACTCGCTATTACATAGGGAATGTGCTTAGATGTCAGTCACATATGGATATGACCGATAACTCGCTATTACATAGGGAATGTGTGCTTAGATGTCAGTCACATATGGATATAACGGATAACTCGCTATTACATAGGGAATGTGCTTAGATGTCAGTCACATATGGATATGACCGACATCTCGCTATTACATAGGGAATGTGCTTAGATGTCAGTCACATATGGATATAACGGATACCTCGCTATTACATAGGGAATGTGTGCTTAGATGTCAGTCACATATGGATATAACGGATTACTCGCTATTACATAGGGAATGTGCTTAGATGTCAGTCACATATGGATATAACGGATAACTCGCTATTACATAGGGAATGTGCTTAGATGTCAGTCACATATGGATATAACGGATTACTCGCTATTACATAGGGAATGTGCTTAGATGTCAGTCACATATGTTTATGACCGTTTACTCGCTTTTACATTTGTTATGTGCTTAGATGTCAGTCACATATGGATATAACGGATAACTCGCTATTACATAGGGAATGTGTGCTTAGATGTCAGTCATATATGGATATAACGGATAACTCGCTATTACATAGGGAATGTGCTTAGATGTCAGTCACATATGGATATGATGCCTCTACCCTGTGTCAGTCACTGCACTGGTTGCCCATCCAGTACAGAATACAGCATAAACTAATCACTCTCACCCAAAAAGCTCTCCACAGTGCTGCACCCCCATACATCTCATCCCTCATCTCTGTCTACCACCCTGCCCGCCCTCTCCGCTCAGCTACGGACATCAAACTACAGACTACACTCATCTGCACCTCCCATGCCCGTCTGCAAGATTTTGCACGTGCTGCACCCATTCTCTGGAACATCCTACCACGTACCATCAGGCACAATCCTAGCCTTCACCGTTTTAAGAGTGTCCTGAAAACACATCTTCTCAGGCAGGCCTACCAAAACCACTAATTGCTAACCCCCACCTTCTATCACACCCATTTCTGTCACTCCCTACACTAGGGCACTCACAGGTACTTATCTGTATATAGATGTACAGTCATGGTGGCAGGTTCACCAAATTTTTATGTAAACCTCCCCATATTTATAAAGCATGGCTGGGTGATTGTAAATTTAGCACTTCTCCCCTTTGTTTCCCCAGGCACCCTCTTAGATTGTAAGCTCTTTGCGAGCAGGGCCCTCACACCTTGTGTATCAACTGTAAGTAGCTTTCACTTTGTTAGGTCTGTCTTTTGTCTGTAATTATACCCTCTACATTGTAAAGTGCTGCGGAATATGTTGGCGCTATATAAGATTATTATTATTATTATTATTATGAGTCACATATGGATATGACCAATATGATATTGAGGATTTATAGCTTCCTATGATATAGGGAATGTATGCGCTTACCTGTCAGTCACATATGACCAATACACAAGGGATCTATAACTTGTTATTATATAGAGAATGTGTGCGCTTACATGTCAGTCACATATGGATATAATGGATACCTCGCTATTACATAGGGAATGTGTGCTTAGATGTCAGTCACATATCAGGAGATCAGGGAGCAATAACCCAGCTGTCACCATTGAGTATCAGCGCTCGCCCTCATGTTGGGGCTGTGCAGACTGATGCGGCTTTGTTGTTAGGTTGTTCTTATTGCTGTGGCTGAAATGTACGGTGACAGCTGGTTCTAGTAAATACACCAGTGTTCACACCTCCTGTCAGCCTGCGGTTCTGGCCTCTAGCACCCAATAAGCTGTATCAGCCATTTACAGCCCTGCTCCGCCAGCAGCTACATGACGATAGTATAGAACGGCGGCCCATCCTCCCGTAACAAGCACTGACCGTCATGTCTCCGCTCTCTCCACCGCACGGGCCGCTCTCGCTGACTGTATTCTACCCTCAGTGTCACACACGTTGCCGGCTGCTAAGCGGAAACCAAGACTCTTTTCCCCTAAGCATGCCGGGAAATGTAGTGTTCGCTTAGGGCTAGCAAACTACGTTGCATTCAGCGCGGACCACAGCTCCCAGCATGCATCAGCTCGGAGGTTGCATCAGCTTTAGTGACCAATAGCATCCTTTACTTGTTAGCTGAGCCTTCCTATTGGACGGCTGTAGGCCCATAATCCATTGCGATAGATGCGCAGGAGGTGCTCTGGTTATTGGTGGCAGCTCGGTGACTAGGTTGCCTCTCTTGTTTAGCACTGATGTTGGGCATGTGGGGCAACAGCTTTAGTGGAGGAGGGTGATGGGACTCACCGGTCATACCAGGGCTTTTACCTGATCTGTCTGTACCAGTAAATCCTTGTGTTCTATGTGAAATAACAATTCTGGAGATTCTTCTCTTAGAACTCTATGATTTACCTCTGTTATTCCCTCTAGAAATGTATTACTGACTCTGTCAGGTGGGGGTTACCAATTTGAGGTGAGCCCTTGCACAGTCTGGTATTGTCCAATCTGTGCAGGGACACACCCCTTTGAAAACTGGAATGTTAACACGTGTTAGAAACAAAGGGATAGAAGTGCACTCTGTGCAATGAAGAGTATAGATCACAACAGATAAAATGCAGTATTGTTACTGCTCACCTTCGGTGGTTGTACAATATGGTACAACTCATTAAAAAGCACGCCAAGTAGTCTCACTCAGGTTCACCCCACAATAGCTGCCAGCAAACGGACTCTTCCTACACCGCGATCCACCGCACACGAAAAATAGCTAAGAGAGTAGTAGCGCTAGGGGTACTATTACAAACACATATGACACTGGGACAATAGTCCACTATTGTGAGAAACGCGTTGTTCTTATTTTAGCTTTACAATAAAATGTGACACAATAATAGTGGACTATTGTCCTAGTGTCATATATGTTTGTAATAGTACCCCTAGCGCTACTACTCTCTTAGCTATTTTTCGTGTGCGGTGGATCCCGGTGTAGGAAGAGTCCGTTTGCTGGCAGCTATTGTGGGGTGATTTTTTTTTTGATACTGGAATGGTAACACCCATCTGACTGATTCAGTGATACATTTGTATAGAAAATACCTACTGTATATAAGAAGCTCCAGAAATGTTATTCTGCAGGAAACCAGACAGGTCAGGAGAGGTCACTTTAACCCCTTAACGACCGCCCGTCAACCTTTGACGTCGAGCATTTCAGGTCGTTCATCTGTAGACATCAAGGTTGGCGGCTCATGGCACCGCAGCATCGCTGAGAACAGAGCTGTACTTCACAGCCCTGTTCCCAGCACAGGCTCTTCAAGCCTCCACTCCCTGACGCTTAACCTTTTGATTTCCGCGGTTTATGACCACAGCATAATCAAAGGGCTTTCCCCTGCTCCATCAGGTGACTGGGACTCCAGTGACCCGACAGAGCCCGGGGAATGGCCGCACAGTCAGCCCTGGGAACCTGGAGTAGCCCCAAGGCTGTCTGTGTAACAAGCCTGCGATTGCTGCCTGTGTCAGACTGACACATATATAATGCATTAACATATATGAATATATAATATATATATTCCGCCAGGATAATGTGCATGTCACTTTCTCCCCACCCGGCGGATTCGCCAAGCAGGTAGGAGAGACGGAATCCACAGTTCTCTATGAGAACTGTGGATTACCGTAGTTACTGGGACGGATTGGAGCCGTACTGCAGCGCAAATCCGGCGCGAAGTACGGCTCCAAACAGTCCCAGAATAAGCCGTGTGAACGGCCCCTTAGGAAGCGTATATAGCAGAATCCCTAGTACAGCCGACAGCCTCCGTGCACTGCGGTGGCCCGGGCGCTGTCGGCGATCTCTTCACTTGTATGCGACTCCTCCGGAGCGTATACAAGTGAAGAGATAGCACTGCGCAATGGACTCCGGACAGCCACAAGCAGACTTGCGGCTGTCCGGAGTTTCCGACACAGGCAGCGTGTGTCATCACGCTGCGTGCGCGGCCTGATGACATCACTCTGCCTGTGTCGGGAAGATGGAGCGCCCGGGAGGCGGAGCAGCGGGGAGCGAGGTAAGTGTTTTTTTGTTTTGTTTTTTTAAACCCTGCCTATAACCTGCCTATGGGGGACCTGTACCTGCCTATAGCCTGCTTAGGGGGACCTAAACCTGCCTATAACCAGCCTAGGGGGACATATACCTGCCTATAGCCTGCCTAGAGGGACCTATACCTGCCTATAACCAGCCTAGGGGGACCTATGCCTGCCTATAACCGGCCTAGGGGGACCTATGCCTGCCTATAATCGGCCTAGGGGGACCTATACCTGCCTATAACCAGCCTAGGGGGATCTATGCCTGCCTATAACCGGCCTAGGGGGACCTATGCCTGCCTATAACCGGCCTAGGGGGACCTATTCCTGCCTATAACCGGCCTAGCGGGACATATACCTGACTATAACCAGCCTAGCGGCACATATACCTGCCTATAACTGGCCTAGCGGGACATATACCTGCCTATAACCGGCCTAGCGGGACATATATCTGCCTATGGGGACATATACCTGCCTATGGAGACCTATACCTGCCTAGGGGGACATATACCTGCCTATGGAGACCTATACCTGCCTATGGAGACCTATACCTACCTATAACCTGCCTATGGGGACATTAAACTGCCTATATTGGTCTATGGGGGACATTAAACTGCCTATACCTGCCTATATCTACCTATGAGGGTCATTAAACTGCCTATGCCTGCCTATATCTGCCTATGGGGGACATTAAACTGCCTATACCTGCTTATATCTGCCTATGAGGGGCATTAAACTGCCTATGTAATTTTATTGGTTTTCATTTTTATTTTTTGAAATTTACCAGTAGCCGCTGCATTTTCCACTCTAGGCTTATACTCGAGTCAATAAGCTGTCCCTTTTTTTTGTGGCAAAAGTAGGTGCCTCGACTTATACTCGGGTCGGTTTATACTGGAGTATATGCGGTAAGTGTGAAATGTGAATGGTGTAAAAAAAATAAAAAATTGAAAAAAAATTTTGTCATTATTTATAAGTGATCTTAAACTATTTCCCCAAAAAGTGCAACTTGTCCCGAATAAAACGAGGCCTCAAACAACTGTCATTGAAAAAATAAAAAAGTTAAGACTGTTGAAACGCAAGGAGGCAAAAACTAAAAAAAAACATGCTGGTTATTAAAGGGGTTGTCTCACTGCAAGGATTGCTTTTTAGGTTAAAGATCTTGCAGGAGAGATCAAACAGGTCTGTAGCTATAGTGACCTGAGGAGCTGATGCAGCCCATTCCAGAGGAGATATCTCAGCATAGGTAGGACACTGGTAATGGACACACGTTGCAAAGTGACTTGTTTTTGCAAGATCTTTAACATAAAAAGCAATCCTTGTAGTGAGACAACCCCTTTAACTACTGGGCATGCACGCTTATCAGCAGGTCAGCCAGCACTTTTGTAGTGTAGCCGCCCACCACCCTACCCAAATGAAACGTCACACTATACAAAGTAGTGTTTGGGAACAGAGAAGGGCAGCTACAGTATCGAATCTCTGGCCGACCAACTGACTAGAACGCATTATCTGCTGGGCATGCACGCTAGTCAGGAGGCCGGCGCCTTTGTAGTGTAGTGATATACTTACTACCCTAAAAGGTCACTTCTTTGGGTACTTGCCAGCTGGCTACCGCAGGATAGCACATTAACCCACACAGTTTGTGAATCAAGATGGCTCTGAGAAAAACCTCTCAGAAACTTTATTTTATATAAAGGGCAGTAGATAAAATCACATGAATAATCAAAATGACATTTAACCTATGATAGTTTAAAAGCTTATCTTGTAATGTGAATACAGGTGGAGCTAATGGATATGTTAATATCGATTAATTATTCATGGTCCAACTTCTGGATGTAATTTAGTTGTTACTACAGAAAGGCTGTACACAATTGTCTTTATACCTACTAGCCTTGCACTTATGTTTTGCTATATGCCAGCTATAAGCCGTGTCAATTCACCCTAAATGAAACCGTGCAGCCGTCTTAATTCAAGTAGTCCTTGTTATAAGACAAAGGGCCACATATATGAAAACTGTCTAGGTCTAAAACTCTCTTTGTTGCCCATAGCAACCAATCAGAGCGCCTCTGTCATTTCATATAGTTCTCTGGAAAAATGAAAGGGGCGCTCTGATTGGTTGCTATGGGCAACAAAGAAACTCTTAGATCTAGACAGTTTTCATACATGTGGCCCAAACTTGGTATCAGTAAACTCAGGACAGTTCAGGCTACAACTACTAAGAATAAGATATTCCCTAAAGAAACAGTTATTACTTTTTAGAAAATTCAAGATGGAGTCACATTAGGCCAAGACTACGAGTCTATATACTTTTACAGTGGCCGCCAACAGCCTTTCCCGAATGAAACATCACACTATACAGTAGTATGACGCTTTGCTTGGAGAGGGTGGTACGTGGCTACATTATAGAAGCACTGGCCTCCTGACTAGCGTGCATGCCCAGCGGATTTTCAGCCGTTTCAAAATACTAAAACCACCGGAAATCCGACGAAAACCTGTGCACTGTAGTAATATTTACTTCAATAAAAAATTACCCTGAAAACCCCTTTAAATGTCTTTTTATTGCATTTTACTACCTTAAAGGGGTGTTCCCACAAAGAAAAGTCCACTGCACATGATTATAGAGATTCTGAGATTTTTAGGTAGAATAACTTCTACAATAGAGTTGGACATACATTTTTATCAGAGAAGCAGTGCTGGTTCATGTTTTTCAAGTAAAATTATGGATGGCCCATTCTTTTTGTGGACATGTGTCCTATGCTCTTGTCACTCAACCAAACACAACCCAGACAGATAACCCAAGTAGTTTACAAGACCAATGAGCTGTGTTTAGTCTAGCACCACATACACCTTCATTTCTTTATTGATTATTTTTTATTAAAATATCACAAACAACTAAGAGCAGGAGCCCTAAAAACCCGAAAGCAATCTATGGATTTAGGTGGAGATGTATGAAAACTGTATACGCGCCACAGTATATTGTGTGAACATACCCTAAGACTTTTTTTGTTGCCCATAGCAACCAATCAGAGCTGCCCTTTAAATTCATATAGTGCTCTGAAAAAATAAGAGGGGAGCTCTGATTGGTTGCTATGGGCAACAAAGAAAGTCTTAGACCTAGATACTTTTTATGCACCTGGCTCTAAGTTTTTCTGTATACATATATATTTATATATTATATAATATATTATATTATATATATATATATATTTATATATATTATTTATATATTTATATATTTTATTAAGTGATTGAAGAAATTAAAAAGATTATCACCACAATGATTAGCTTTAACTCCTTAAGGCACCATGATGTATCCATACGTCATGGCGACACTAAGGCTATGTTCACACGGCTTATTTTGGGACGCTTTTCGCCACATATTGAGAGCGTACTGCGCTCTAATACAAGCAAAATGCGCTCCAATCATTATGGTAATCCACAGTTCTCATAAAGAACTATGGATAAGGACTCCTCTCCCCGGGCATACAATACGATCGTATTGTACGCGCGGGGAGATAATTGACTAGTGCTGAGCGATTATTATCGACAAAGTTGAAATCGGCACGGTTTTTATGATGATCGGAATTTTCCGATCACGCGATAATTTAGGTGAAAATCTGTGCATAATCTATTAATATTGCGCCTATTTCGGCGCTTCCTGTCATTTTTGGCGGCCAGCAAATCAGCTTAGAGAATAGAGCAGGGTGAGCTGGGTGTGCGACGTCATGACTGGGATGTGTATGGTTGTGATTGGCTGGAAAAATCACATGACCTTGTTTTACATAGAACAGCCCTTCCTGTTCAGCATCAGTGTGTGTTGTGTCTCATAAGAGCAGGACGTATGTCAGCTTTCTCCTCAATACAGCTCAGCAAAACTGTTCTCTTTGTTCACACAGACAACTATGCTTTTAGCTGTGAACATTAGAACATAGGCAGATTAGAGAATTACAGTTTATAGTTACTTAGGCTGAGAATTTTAAAGGAGCATCTAGCGCTGTACAGCCGCAGGGGGGGGGGGGTGCGGGCGAACACAGACAGACAGACTGGCAGGCAGGCAGGCAGGCTTTTGAAAGGAGAGAGGATAAATGTGCAGCCCAGACTCTGCTTTGACCCTGCATTGAAATGGCTTTTTATTAACAGTTTTTGGCCAGTTTTTGGGGAAATATTAGCTTGTATTTTGTGCAGCCTGTATTTATCTAGTAACTGCAGGTATAAAAACTCACCTTTTATTATCTGTACACGATTTAATTAGGTTTTTTTCACTTTGGCGCAGCTCAGTTTTGTTCAAAGACCCACTTTGTACTTACAATAGGATACAGAACTTTTCTAGTCACCGCAGGTGTATTAATAGGTGCAAAAACCACGTTTTATTATCCGTGAACAATTTAACTACGTGTTTTTCACTTTGGCGCAGCCAGCTTTGTTCAAAGGCCCACTCTGTACTCACAATAGGATACAGAACTTTTCTAGTCACCGCAGGTGTATTTATAGGTGCAAAAACCACGTTTTATTATCCGTACACAATTTAATTACGTGTTTTTCACTTTGGCGCAGCCCAGCTTTGTTCAAAGACCCACTTTGTACTCACAATAGGATACAGAACTTTTCTAGTCACCACAGGTGTATTTATAGGTGCAAAAACCACGTTTTATTATCCGTACACAATTTAATTACGTGTTTTTCACTTTGGCGCAGCCCAGTTTTGTTGAAAGACCCATCTTGTACTTATATTACAATACAGAAATTTGCTAGTAATTGCAGGTGTATTTCATAGGTGCAAAAACCACCTATTATTATCAGTACACAATTTAATTACGTGTTTTTCACTTTGGCACAGCACAGTTTTGTTGAAAGACCCATTTTTTACTTACAATAGGATACAGAACTTTTCTAGTCACCGCAGGTGTATGGTCCTCCTGAAAACTTTTTTTTAAAATGATCATTTCTTACTGCAATTTTTATTCTCAGTTCCCAAAAGTTCATTTTGCTGGTTTTGCTGTGAGGAGACTGTAAAAGACACCAAGGTTTCATGACAAAACCATATTCCATTTACTCACTTCATCTTTAGAATTTTTCGCATTGTCAATGGTTTTGGTGTCATGTTGCTGTGAGATACAGCTATAATCATGGTCCATTTGGAACAGAAATGTGGCTTCTAAGTGGCATTTCTCCCACACAATTTTTAACAGTGGCTGAGAAGTCATTGTTATAGTTTTTTGGGGTCATGGTGCTGTGAGATACAGCTATAATCATGGTCCTTTGGAACAGAAATGTGGCTTCTAAGTGGCATTTCTCCCTCACAATTTTTAACAGTGGCTGAGAAGTCATTTTTATAATTTAAGCCATGCTGCTTTGAAATGCAGCTATACTACAGGTCCTATTATAAAAAAAAAATTTTTTCTAACAGACATTTGTTCTTCACAATTGTCAAAAGTGGCTCACGGGTCTGGTTTTGAATTTTTGGGGGCATGTTGGTGTGAAATGAAGCTAGACTACAGGTCCTATTGTAAAAAATTTTGGTTTCTAACACCACATTTGTTCTTCACAATTGTCAAGGTGGCTCAAGGGTGATGGTGCTGTCAGAAACAGGAATAGGTAGGACACTGTTAATGGACACATATTGCAAAGTGACTTGTTTTTGCAAGATCTTTAACATAGCTAGCAATCCCTGTAGTGAGACAACCCATTAAATACATTTTAAAAAAAGAGAAACAAAGACGTGGTGGATTCCATCCTATTTTAAAAATGTGTTTTCTAGAATTAAACTACTAAAAAACTGGCATGCACAAAATAGCTGATACAAATATTCCTCTGAATTGTACAAGGGAGGTACAGGAAGACTTGAACAGATGTAGGTTTCCCAGGACAGGTATAGTCAATGTCCAGTTCAACTAAAATGGTGGTTCAAAGACTCCTTTTTCTGGCACTTTTAATCTGTGGGTCATGCAGGTTTGGGGATCATGCTGTGGGCCCAGGACAGGGATAGTCTATGTCCAGTGAAACTAAAAATGGTGGTTGAAAGACTCTTTTTCCGGCACTTTTTAAATGTGGGGGTCATGCAGGTTTGGGCTCAGTGTGGCCCAGGACAGGGATAGTCTATGTACAGTGTAACAAAAATGGTGGTTGAAAGACCCTTTTTTCCGGCATTTTTTAAAATTTCTGGGGTCATGCAGGTTTGGGGTCATGTTGTGGCCAGGACAGGTAAGTCAATTTTCCAGTTCAACTAAAATGGTGGTTCAAAGACCCCCTTTTTCAGGAAACTTTGTGATCTGGGGTCAAACAGGTTTAAGGTCATGCTGTGGCCCAGGACAAGGACAGTCTATGCCCAGTTCAACAAAAATGGTGGTTAAAAGACTCCTTTTTCGGCCTTTTAAATTTTGGGGGGCATGCGGTTTGGGGCTCCTGGGGGCCCAGGACGGGGGTGTCTTGTCCAGTTCAACTAAAATTGGTGGTTAAAAGACTCCTTTTTTTCCGGGACTTTTTTAATCTGGGGTAGATAGGTTTAAGGGTCATGCTGCGTTCCAGGACAGGGATAGTCAATGTCCAGTTCAAGTAAAAGATGGTTCAAAATAATACTGCCTTCTGGAACTTTTTAATTTGTGGTTCATGCAGGTTTAAGGGTCATGCTGCTGTACATGACAGGGATAGTGAATGGTCTGTGATTTTCTTTCTGTGACTTTTATAACCTAAGTGTGTTGCCTAAGATGTAGGACGTATCCATTTGACTGTTGTGGATGTGATTCCAGCTTCTCCAGTCCTGTTTGGGTGTAAGAATGAAGGTGTTGTTCCTCTCCCATAGACATTAATGGTCATCGGCAATAATCAATTATCGACTATCGGAAATCGTCTTGATAATGGCCGATATCGACTATCGACCCGATGACGATAGTCAACTTAATCTCTCATCACAAAAATAGACATGTCATTTATACGGGGAGATGACATTCTATGGGGCAGACGGGCTGCCGGCCCCCCCACGCTCCTATCGATACTGTATGCCCTGCAACTAGCTGTGTGAACATAGCCTAAGGTTGTATGGAACGGAGTTCTGAGTGGATGCTATGGCAGCCAGACGCCTAATGAAGTCTTTCATGGATGCTATCTTACTGCTTGTATGACTTTCTGCCATAAGCAGGAAAGTCATACGAGCGCCATTATATACATAATGCAGAACAGTGTACTGACAATCACTCCTCCTCCTAGTGGTCAAGTACCTAATGGGGACTAAAGTGAACGTGTATGAAAACTGTCTAAGACTTTCTTTGTTGCTCATAGCAACCAATCAGAGCTCCCTTTTCATTTTGTCAGAGCACTATATAGGGGAATAAACAG